>SNQJ01S0206421.1:0-26801 GCA_010110895.2 Picea sitchensis | reverse complement strand
TTGCGATACGTGATATCCCAACGGCTACAAGTACAGTGTGGGGCCACAGGAGTTGGTGGTGGACAGGTAGCACACTGTATCGGGGTTCGGGAAAAGTAAAGTCCCGAAACATTGGAAATCAGGATTCGCGATCCCGCGAAGTCCGAAATCCCGACGAGGTGACAAGACCGTTGAAAAGTCAAAGCCACGAGCTCATCGGAGTTTCAGCATATCGGGACTCGGGAGTCGGAGAACCGAGTTGCTCGACACCGCGAGTGCTGAGATCCCGATAGAGAAAGTCTCGACAAAGGAACAGAAGGGTCAGCGTTGACTCATATCGGGTCTTGGAGATTCGAGAGTCCTACGCTCGATCACTGACCTCACAAGGTTGTGAAGTCTGATTCCCCGATAAGTAAAGAGAGGGGGAGTTGCGCAAAGAGATCTGTGGGTGCATATTTCCCAATAGGGAAATCGAAGGACCGGTTAGTGTTCTTCGGGCCGAGGAAAGAGAAGATCCTATGAGCAGGCGTGCCTACGGGTGCGACACTGCGTCATTAAAGGAACAATGAGATTGAGTATTTTTCGATGTTTTGAGTGAAATCCTTAAAATCTTGAAGGAACACTGAGTTTGAGGAATTTTTGAAGTTTTGAGTGAGATCCTTAAAACGTTAAAGGAACAATGATTGGAAATAAATTATGATGAGTGCCTAAATCGATTTATGATCAATTACTTATTACCTTACCCTAATACAATTAATGGAACTTTTAGTTTCATGATTTGGATGCAACAATACGCTTCCATGATTTGAGATTGAGCTTAAGAGCTTCACATATTTTTATATATAATTATTCAAGTAAGACAATTAGTGGTTACATGAATTTGATAAGTTTGCTAATGATCAACTTCAGTAATATGTATGACTTTTTATTCCTATTCATGGGAGAAGCGAATACAATTTGACTGTTTTCGAAAATTAATTAATATATACTAATCCATGGAAATTGTTATCCTTTCACAACAAAGAGAAAATGAATAATAAATTCAAGGTTAAGTATTCTCCCTATTTCTAGATCGCTAATGAATGCTAAGGTATTGTTTTCTTTGGTTACTACTGATGAATGCTAAGGTATTCTTTCCTCTAGTTAACTAGAGTACCATATTTATTTAAATACTATTGTATAGAAAATTGGCAGAGATTGGCGTGGCATTAGTCCCCAATCTCTCAATCCCCTGTTTTTTGAAATTAGGGTAAGAGGGAAATCAACCATTAGAATATTGTGTTACAGTTCCCGCTCTTGCAATAACCTATTTTTTGAAATTATGTTAAGAAGGAAATCATCCACTAGAAATGTTGTCTTATCTGGTTGCTTTATGAGTTTTTTTCGACAAGCGACAAAGTTTTATTCCTATACAATTAACCGAATGGCACATATGAAATATAAAGAAAGGTGGAAAATGGGGTATATATGGAGTTCTTAATTAAATTGAAACTCCAATGACCTTAACCCTAGTCTGAAACCCTAACCCTAATTTTGTAAATTTATTATAATAGTAATAATAATAATAATCTATTTTTAAGGTCACAACCAAACCACACCAAATTGGTGTATGAGACCCCCTTGTTTGTGGGAAAAGGGACCCCCTCTGCCCAGCGATTTGACTGGTAAAGTCTATGAAGGTATACCTACCCTAACCCCCTCTAGATTTGAACTTGTGACCTCTCAGGAGGAAACACATGTTCTTAACCATTAGGCCCACTCAGGCTTATGGCCGATCGACATGTATTGTAACACACCCAACCCCTAAGTGTCCTTTTAAGGGATGGGGTATATAAATTATCGTTTTTCTCAGCTATCTCAATCCCCTCTTTTCTTTTAGCATCAACATCTTTTGTTCATCAAGAGCTTTCCGACAATGGCAATTTCACTCAAAATTGAGTCCTAGTTCGAAAGTTATGGCCTTTACAAGGTTCCTTGGTCTTCAATCTATATACCCTTGACATGTGGCATCCACGTGACACCTCGAAACACTCATCATATGACATGAATACTATGTTGCACCAACATAGTGCTAGTAAAATTCTTCCACCAAGAGATTCCACTCCACGCAGGACCATCAAAGTTATCGCTCAGACTCTTTTCTAGTACTCTCAAATCTCACCTCCAACGGATATGGTATTGAATAATATTCCCTTTTGATGCCATCTGTTCAGAGTTAGAATGGCTCGAGCAGTGTCCTTACTCTGAAGCCAGGGTATCGAGGAATATACCCTTCTCCTTAATGGACAGTCATGAGCGTAAGTTGCAATATCCCGATAGATGGTTGAGATTGATTCAGAGCCTAAGGTTCTCCTGCTAAGTTGACCCCACTCGACTCATCGACTTATGGGTAAGTGACACCTGTCACTCTAAACTCACTCTAGCTGCCCCACTGGAAATCCATGTTATCCATGAATTTATAACTTAGTTCTGTTAACTTAGACAGGGCTCACAACAAATCGATGGCTATCGTGTCATATCTCCATTTTCTAACCTATGTTTGATATCTCCCCTCCATCAGACTTTCATTTCTATACCATCATAGGATTTCTTTGAATCCATCAAGGTCATACTTTGAAAGTAGTCAATGTTGAGCCAAATAGTCTTGTGCTCAATCTATCCACCTAATCAACCACTGACACACATCTTTGCACTGATGTTCCCCATCAACTCTCACCCTTCTGACTTACTTGCAAGACCCATAATGATCAACGACTAGGAATTCATCCCTCCTGCTTCCAGATCTACGGTCCCTACTAGATGGAATTTGGGGCCTTTTCTTCAGATTTGTTCTCATGGTACATGATATTTTCTTCCAAAGGTCTCACTCTGACATGTTTGTTTCAGAGTCCTTTCCACAACGTTTGAGGGGTATCTCCGACACAATGACTCTGACTGCCCACCAATCAATGGTTATGATCTCTTCAGATAATTTTTTGTGGTCCTTCAATGACTAACACAGGGTTTACAGAGTCATAATTGTCCGCTCTAAGGACTTATCCATTTTCTGAGTCCTCCAAGACTTTGGTTTCTGATTTTCGAGGACTTAAGATGGTCTCGAGATTCTACTAACTATTGAACTTAAGGCTAAGGCCTCGCATGAGTTACAATATCTCTACATAGAGAATATTATAAAATTAGGTGTGCTCGTTTAACCGTAGACAATATAGCAATATTGTCACCCAACCATAGGCCTAAGCCACCCCCGAGCACCTTAACCTTGGCATAGAATAATTTTGGAAGAAAAACCTAGGCCTAATAGCCAATCAATGTAGTGTACCTCTCTCTAGAGCTAGTGCACGAGGATGAAAGTCCAAACCATAACCAAGAGAAAGTCCAAGCCTAAAACCAAAAATACAAGTTGCAGTAGCTGCAGCTGCAACTACTCTCCAGACTTGCGCACTTACTAAATTTCTACATTGCGCACTAGATTTCTGCAGTTACGAGCTGTGTGTGTACAATTGAGCTCTGGCATCATGTATTTATATTTCTCTTTCTTAGCTGTCTGGGCCTACTTCTCATTATGGAGGCTAAAGACTCAATATTAAATTATTTTCTTTAGCCGACTTGTCTTCTAGGGTTATATCCAATGATTTAGGGTTTCTTCTTGCTTCCCGGAATATTCTATTCTTTTCAGGGTTACACATTAAGGTTAATACCTCCCGCAACTACCATAATATCAACACTCCCTCCTAGCTAGGGAGGTATTGAAGGAAATGGTCTTGAGCACAAACATACCATTCACCCGGTAGCATCATCATAGCCACTCAGATTATCTCATGATTAAATCATGAGCACCATCATCACTATTAGTATCATCTGACAACATCAAATACATCATCTCTTTAAGACATACTCCATCTGAGTAATGATGTTGAATAAGTCACTCACTCCACATAGTGATACAAGAACTATTCTTCTAATCCAGACATATGTCCTAGAAGAATAATTGTTCCAACAGATGTTGGAAGCCACGCCATGGGATACAAGGACTATTCCTCTAATCCGAACATACACCCTAGAAGAATAATTGTCCTGGACCATACACTGACTATCCATCTAGCTGTTAATAATTTTCAACACTACTGATAGTCTTCATGGAAATCAGAACAATTTCATTCAATAGAACACAACTGTGTCTATCCATAGTAGTACACAACTACTATCGAGTGGTACACAACCACACCAAGTAGCACATGGCTACTTGATAAGTGACACGTAGCCACAAACAATGGAACACATCTAACACAGTGGAATACAACTATTGTCCAGAGACATACAGTCTCCACAGTGATCATATCATCTGATATAAACCTGTATAACAATATCATTATACAAACTAAGTCATCTGGGAAATTATTCCACTCACATCTGTGAGATATGGAAGAGCATATGCCCTCAGAAGGTAAATCATCATCCATGGGCTATCTAGACTATTCTTCTCAAGAATAAAAGAATAATTGTCCTTGATTTTGGAGCCTAGACCATTCACCTAACTGGGCCATTCCTCTGGCACTAATCATAGTGCAACCTGGAGAAAATGAGTCTTCCCTAGGGAATGTCTGTCCCTGATTTCTAAACCTGGACCATTTACCTAACTGGGACATTCTTCCGGCACTAATCATAGTGCAACCTTGAGAGAATGATTCTGCCCTAGAGAGTGATTGTCTGGACCATTTCCTGAGGAAATGATTGTCCTGCACCAACCTCCAAAACAGACCATTCTTCGAAACTGCTCACAATTGTGAACTTCAAAAGAATGATTGCCCGACGAGGTGGATCATTCTTATTGACCACTACTCAGAGTGACTTCCAATAAGAATGATTGTCCTAGACCATTCTCCCACACTAGCCACAAGGGGAATCATTTTCTATGGTACATCAACAATATATAGAACCATTTTCATTACGAAAATGATTGTCCGAACTGAACCATTTTACAAACTAGAAAATGCCTACTCGTCAGAAATCTCAAACCACTTTCTGAATTGTAAAGTAAATTCTCATCCTGGACCATTTTTCAAACTGAAAAATGCTTGTCGATAAATCAATAACACATCAGTGCTCCTTCCCAACTTGGGAGTAATCTCTTCCTTTTTCAATAAGAAAGTCGTCTCTACGAGCCCCAACTTGTTTCTTAAGTACACCAAATTTTCATCTTGGACAGAGGCTTTACCAAAATATATGCTATCTACTCATCTGTGGATATTTATTGGAGAACCACTTCTCTTTTCTGGACTTCATCACAGAGAATATAATTCTTGATCTCAAGGTACTTCATTCTTTCATGGAACATTGGTTTTCTCTGAAGGATTCATATAGCTCTGATCATTACAATATATCATGGTCGAGTTCAACACTTATGTTTCATGCTAGCTCATGACATTGTGGAAAAGATCAAACTGAAACATATCCAAGTATCACTTCTTCTATCATCGTGAGAGTTTTCCATGGATTAGCAATCCATCATCTTATACTTTTGAGTAACTATTCTGATGCGCTATCTATGTTATAGAAAGTTTTCACCATGCTTCTGTTGTATATGAGATACTTTGCATCAGGTTGTTTGAATCCATACAAGTATATGCATACATGGGTCTCTTTCTGGTATAAGCTTCTTTCTCACTTGCTTTATTTGGGAAGTACAATCTTTTACACGTAAATTCCAATCCATGGATACTGGTGAGCTGTCGTTATAGTTTTCTCCCTCCTTCTAGAAGAACCTATGAATCTTGCAATGCTTCCATTCAAAAGTATTTTTCACGTTTTCTTACATACATTGTTATTTATCATAACTTCCATTTCTTCTGCTTGATTGCTTCTAGTGGGTTCAAACCAAGCTGGTAGTCTTGTGATTCTCGGTATAATAGATGGTTCTTTTGGATTTTATTTCTTTCTTGGAATCTTTATGTTCTTCCTCATGTTTCTCTTTAGCTCTTAGGTCCATGGAGTCTTCTATAGATTTCATAGCCTGAAGATTCCAAATTCTTCCTTTCATCATAGGATCATTGATGTATATGGAAAATAAAGGATACTTTAAGGCTTATTTTCGAAGAAGACTTCTTATGAATGTGTTGCTTATCATGGCTGCTACTTTCAATGGGAACATGGACATATACTTCATAATCCTCAATAGATCATATCATTTAGGATTATCTCCCTCCTAATCCTTGTTTCATGTATGAATTCATGCTCTTCTTTTTGGAATTCTATAATCATCTCCCTCTATCTAAGAGAGGCCATGCTTGTGTATGAATCCTTATTGCCTTCTGCAAAGTGTCACGAGTCTTTTTCTAATTTCCTCTTGATTGCTGACTTCTTTCTTTTTTGACTTATTCTGGGTCTCTTCAAGTTTGATTCTGATTTCGGCTTATCTGGCAGTTGTTACTTATATAATAGATTCCACAGGAATTTTTACCTAGGATTGTCAACATACTTCATTTTTTTAGATACATTAATTGACGAGTAATCATTGTAATAGTAATTCTTATCTTGTTATTCTTCCATAGGTGTTGTTCATCATCTTTCCTTTGGAATTTCTCTTTTGAGCTAATCCTTGATTCTTCTTGTGCACAGAAAGTTCGAAGTTCTTCAAATGTGGGATACTCCTTTCTTGTGTTCATGATTGCGGCAAATGCATCCCATGTCTTGGGAAGGCCATTGAGTACTATATTTACCAGTTCCTTCTCTGAAATGATTTCTTCAATACCTTGTAGTTGATCTCTTAACTGAGAGATTCTCACAAGGTATGATGTTATGTTGTCATCATCATTCATTTTCATGTCACAGAGCTCATTCTTTAGACTCATTACTTGTCCAATTTTTTGACCTAGAAGAGGTTAGTTAGGGCATCATACATCTTATTAGATGAGTCAAGATGAGAGATGTAGAATATCAAGTGGTATTTTCCTTGAACTTCTCCATAATTGCAACATTCTGAGGTTCCTTCTCTTTTCCCTCTTCAAACTGTGGTTCCACGATCTTTCCTTTCACAATATCCAACACTTAATTGTTTTCAAGGATGAGGTCAATCATTGTCTTCCATGCTCTGAATTTAGAAGCCCCTTCTAACTTGTTTTCTGATTTCATAGAGTAAGTCATGACTTCTTTGACTTGGTCAACCTTTGACTTTGACCAAAAACTCAAACTTGATGTCTTAGCTTGCTCAGAGTACCAGGAGGTGCGCTAGGTTAGGGTGCACTAGGCTATCCAGAAATTAGTTCAATCTCTTCACTTAAGGTGCATCAACAAGAGGGTTAGGGTTTCGTTGCTACAACAAAACTTTGACTGCAACTGCAACTATAAGTGAGCAAATCCTTCCAATCAATCTTCCAACAGTTAAACTATCTGAAGATAGTGTGGGCCCATAACCTGTTATAAAAGTAGGTGTGATCGTTTAAGCTTAGACAATATAGCAATATTTTCACCCAACCATAGGTTGAAGCCACCCCCGAGCACCTTAACCTTGACAGAGAATAATTATGGAAGCAAACCATAGGCCTAATAGCCAATCAATGTAGCGTACCTCTCTCTAGAGCTAGCACACAAGGAAAAAATTACAAACCATAACCAAGAGAAAGTCAAAGCCTAAAACAAAAAATACAAGTTGTAGTAGCTGCAGCTGCAACTACTCTCCATAATTGCGCACTTACTAAATTTATGCAATGCGCACTAGATTTCTACAGTTGTGAGTTGTGTGTGTACAAATGAGCTTTGGCATCCTGTATTTATATTTCTCTTTCTTAGTTGTCTGGGCCGACTTCTCTTTCTAAAGGCTAAAGACTCAATATTAAATTATTTTCTTTAGCTGACTTGTCTTCTAGGGTTATATCCAATGATTTAGGGTTTCTTCTTGCTTCCTGGAATATTCTATTCTTGTCAGGGTTACACATGGAGGTTAATACCTCCCGCAACTGCCATAATATCAACAGGGAACATATAGGGTATTCGAGCCAGTAGTAGTTTGCATTCATTAATTTTTATGATTTAACCAAGTGTTAGTATACATCACAACATAGCTCATATTACTGCATTCAAGACATAGGTTAAGTATACAAATAGTCTCTTGGATTTAAACACTCATATGTACTAACACACAATTTCCCTATTCATGATCATTCATAGTCAGTTCAATACAAATGAACACTTATATGATAAAGGAATAATCCAATCCAATTGACTGAGAGAGGAATCCTTTCCTCCCAACCTTAGGCCTTGGTGTAGAGTCACTTCCTACAACATGCCACCCTCGTTTCAAGCCAAGATACCACCAAGGAAATTGAATTAGTAGGGCTCAAATTCTGCAATGATCTTAGAAGGTTACTCTCCTTATTCCTCTGACATGGCGGAAGTTTCCACTTACCACTGAGCTCTCAATCTCTATAGGTTTATCAAGTGGTTTCTCGACTTGATTTCCTCTGCACATGGAGTCCCTTCTCTTCTTAATAGTCCCTCGGTGACCTCCCCTTACCAGTGTCATTTTTTGTCTAGTAAGCACCAAGCTACAACCCACTATTGCTCTAGTTCAGGAATCTGAGTCATCTATGTTTAGGGTGATCATCATCATCTTGGACAAGCTTCTTATTTTCTTCCAGAAAGCTATCCTTTTCTTTCTCAATCAATGCATCTGCACTTCAACGCTTTATTGTTCATCTCTGAGCCTTTTTATCTTCTCTGTGCATCTAAGTTTTTCCATCTTCGCATCCTGTGCACGTTTTGTTCTTCCTTATCTTCCCTTGTTCTCCATCCCCCCAATTTGTTTGTTGAGTCTTGTATATGTAACCTGCAATCCACCCTTTTTCAATCCGAAGGGGTGGTTTGTGGTTCGTTCATGTCAGTCATTCAATTGACCATTCTTTCTATGTATGGGCCAATTGTTGCAGTCATTACTACCTAACCACCTTTATGACCTTCACTTTAATTTTCACGTGGTCTCTTCCGTCAGTTTGGTGTGTTGTTGGTGAAATCATCATGTTTGTAAGCATAGATAAGTTTGTTTTGCAAGCTTCCTATTTTCTTCACTGATGCATCTCATCTCCATTTCACTCAAACATCCCATTAGTCCTTTACTTCATCAATTTCCTCTAGTGTATCATAACCAATACTTATCAATTTTTCTCCCTCTCAGTCAGCAGCTTGGTGTTTATATTAAATCAAAACACAATTACATGCCTCATATTATTAACATATGAATTTTGTGCATAATTACAGTCTTGGGAGAAAACAGGGTGTTATATTCCCCTCCCCCTTAATGAAACATTGTCCTTGGTGTTTAAAACACCATGCTTTTTACAATTATACAATAAAAAAAATGGGTATGCCAATCTCATTGCATCTTCCATATCCCATGTAGCTTCATCAACTCCAAAGTGATCTATTGCACCTTGACCTACGCGATGGCTCGGTTCTGGAGCATTGTTTCTTTCCTGTCCAGGATGCATTAGGGATCTGGCTGGAATTCTCCTTTTGGTTCCACATGTATTACAGTGCAATCAATAATGTGATTAGAATCATGTACATATTTATTTAACACAGACACATGGAATACATTGTTTGCTATAATAGTGGGTGGTAATGTAAGTATGTATGCTACTGGTCCTATTCTCTCTAGGATTTCAAATGGTCCAAAATATTGGGGAGCCAACTTAGCACACATCCCCACTTTCAGAAAATTTCTCTTGGGTTTCACCCGGAGATACACATGGTCTCCTATTTTGAACTCTCGGGGGGTTCTCTTGCTATCAACATAGATCTTCTGTCGATCTTGGGAATTTTTCATATTCTTCCTTATCTGAACCATGGCTTACTCCATTTCCTTCAGTAATTCAGGTCCAAGTGTAACTTTTTTAACTGGTACTTACTGCCATACAAAGCCTCAAATGGGCTCATCTTCAATGATTCTTGATAACCATTATTGTACACAAATTCTACCAAAGGTTGATATTCTTCCCACTGCTTGGGTTTATGCATAACATGCATTCATAGCGTATCCTCTAGTACTTTTTTCACCCTTTCTGTCTGACCATCAGTTTGAGGATGGTAGGCTATACTAAATGCCCACTATGTCTCTAAACCTGCAAACAAGCTTCGCCATAAATTTGACATGAACTTGGTATCTCTTTCTGAAATTATGATTTTAGGAAAATTGTGCAACTTGAATATCTCTTTCATGAAAACATTGGCAACATCTATGGCTTTAAAAGTAGACTTTATGGGAATAAAATGAGATTCCTTTCTCGACTTATCCACTATAACCATGATTGCATCATGTTGTTTGAATTTCTTTGGAAAACCCATGATAAAATCCATGGAAATCACTTCCCATTTCCACTCTAGTATTTGTATGGCTTGAAATAGTCCTACAGGGTGTTGATGCTCGACCTTCACTTGTTTTCACTGTAAACACTTTGAGATATAATGAGCAATGTCTTGCTTCATATTAGGCCAATAATATAGTTTCCTAACTGTTCTCACCATTTTTTAATAACTAGTATGATCAACGTATGGCCTCCTATGGAACTCATCCATAAAAAATTAACTTAGGTCTATTGAATCAGGAACACATAGCCTCTTACTGTACATCAACAGGTTACCATCCCTCAACTGATATCCTTTGTACCTCTTTTCATTAGGTTATTGCTGCAAATTTTCCCTCACTAGATTGAAGAACTCATCTTCTGACAAGAGGGTCTTAATTCTCTATCGAATGTTAGACTCTCCTACACTTATTGTTGCTAAGTTTATTGTTTGAATGCTTCGGCTGAGCGTGTCAGCTACTTTGTTCTCTTTTCCTTTTATGTGCTTGATTTCGAAGCCAAACTCACTGATCAATGCCATCCACCTGGCATGTCTAGCATTCAACCTTGCCTGGTCAAACAAATACTTCAAACCACAATGGTCATTAATGAGGATAAATATCCTCTCGAGAAGGTAATGCCTCCACATATTCATTGCATGTACAATTGCGGAAAGTTCTAGGTCATGAGTAGCACACCTCTTATCATGTTTGTTCAACTTTTGTGACTCATAACAAACCACTTGTCCTTATTACATGAGGATTCCTCTGAGTCCATCCTTGCAAGCATATGTGCAAACCAAGAAGTCTTTTTCTAGGTTTGCAATCCTTGAAACAGGGGCATTGGTCAACAATTGTTTCAATTGTCGGAAACTATCTTTGCATTCTGGTGACCACACAAATCTCTTTCCCTTCCTTTTTAGTGACGTAATAGGATTTTTGATCTTGGAGAATCCTTTGATAAATCTTCTATAATATCCAGCCAATCCCATGAAGGATCTCACTTCCTTCACATTTCTAGGGGTTGGCCAATCCATGATTGCTTTGATATTTGTAGGGTCTAGTACAACTCCTTTGGCTGAGATTACATGACCTAGATACTGGATTTCCTTTTTAAAGAAACCACACTTGTTGAATTTGGCATATAGTTGGTGCTCTCTTAACACCTGTAACATCATTTTGAGATATTCTCCATTCTCCTCTCAATTTTTGGAATACACCAAAATGTCGTCCACAAACACTAATACAAACTTGTCTAAGTACTTCTTGAGCACACTATTCATTAAACACATGAATGTAGTTGGTGCATTTGTAAGTACAAAAAACACCACAAGAAAATCGTAGTGTCCATACCTTTTCCTAAAGGCCATCTTGTGGATATCTTCGTCCTTAATCCTAACTTGATGATATCCCGATCTTAAATCTATTTTTGAGAAAACTGCAGCCCCTCTGAGTTGATAAAATAAATCATCTATTCTAGGAAAAGGGTACTTGTTCTTTATGGTCATCTTGTTCAACTGTCGATAATTGATGCATAACCTTAAGGTGTTATCCTTCTTCTTTACAAATAAGATTGGTTCTCCCCATGGGGGAACACTTGGTCTGATGTAACTTGTAATGTCCCCAAGGCCGAGCCCTGATGTAAATCATGTTGATGAAATGCATTTTAATTGTGTTGTATAGGCTGGTGAGCCAAGTTATATAAGTTGGTAGGATTATGTGATTGTTAGGCCAGAGAGCCTAAGTGTTGAAGGCCAAGAGCCTGATTTTGTACATGTATCTATGTAGAACATTAATAAAAATATAAACACCGCCTCATGCAAACCGACCATGATGAATGAGTGATGGGGGACTAAGCTTCCACAGAGTGGGCAAGGGATTAGGGGCTAGAAGGTGGAAAGAGGGGCTAAGTGTTGATCCTAGGGGCTTAAGTTCTTGGGAATAATATTTTAATATTATTCCAAAAGACATGTGAATTATATGTTTTTATCCTAAGTTCCTGGCAAGGGGAAAACATGTGCAAAGGGGATGCATGTTGATGGAACGCATGCAGTTTCATGGGTGACAAGTGTCAACCCAGGTGCATGCAAATAAAATGACTGACATGAGCCGTGATGGGGGTTCTTTTCCCATTCCATTATCGACCGTCTGAAGGGGGAGCCCGTCTGACCTCTGCAAGAGACCCTCGTGCAATTCTTAAACCATGGGAAAAGCCTATGTTGATTTCGGGGAAAGCCTGTGTTTGTTTATGAAAAGATGGTACACCCCCTTCTATTCTAAACTGTCGAGTCCGAGTCAACCCCTGCGTGGACAGCTTGTCACGCATCCCGGAGAACCAGAGCATGAGTCTATCCTATGTTGTCGGATTGAGAAAATGGAAGTGTCCCATTCTTGCTGAGCTTGGTTATGTTGTTGCACCTATCTGTTGCTACCATGGGGTGTTCGTGTATGGGTTCCAATGGATTGTAGTGGCCATGTAGTGCTTGAACCGCGTGGCTTACTGGCCAGTGTGAGTCCATGTTGAGCCTGTGTGTAACCTCTCTCCAGGTGAGGGAGGTGATTGTTGTTGGAAAAGGCAGGTTGTTAGGCCTGTGAGGAACTCCCTCCCGGTGAGAGAGTTGCTGGGAAGAGGTTTCTCCTAGAGAGAGTCCAGCACCAGCATCGGGCTCTGAGACTTTCTAATTTGGCCTGTTGCCGAGACCCAGAGAGGGAGGTGTAGCACCGATGGACTGTGCTTGTGAAGGTGTATACTCCCGGGTGGAACAAGCATGTGGGGAATGAGAGTCCGTGAGTAGTGGGCGTAAGAAGGCATCCTGGGAAGAATCCTTCCAGTCATTCTGTAAATTTTTCCCTGTATCCTCAGCCTAGCCTAGGATTCCTTTCCTTGGGGTGGAGCTTAGTCCCAGCTCGGGGGTGAACCACTGCTGATATTGATGAGTAGTGTGGTCTAAGGCTGGGAGGTTCGTGGAAGGCCTTCACCTGCTTGGTGGAATTACCACAGTATCAAGATGAGTACCAGATGATGTTTTAATTATGTTTTGCATGTCTGTGTATTTATATTTATCATGTATTCTACTGTGCATATGAAATAATGTTAATGCCATGGATTTATTATGTTAGCAATAATTTGATGCTGACCCTGAGTTTAAATGTGTTTCATTTGTTTAAAATGCATGTTATTCCCATTAATTCTGGAATGTTGGCAGTAGTTCTCTGTTGATTGTAATTAAGTATGAGATTGTTATTCCGCGAAGTAGCGCCTGCCCGGAAGTGGAAGGGGGCGTTACAGTATGGTATCAGAGCCATGGTTTTCAATGCTGAGCCTGAATGGGCTAGATAAGTGGTCATTGGAACCGAAGTTCAGGTGGGAATCATGTTTGGAAGAACTAATTTTTGGACCTGTGAATGTTCCTGAGTGCCAAGGACTCACTTGGTTGTGTTACAAAACTCAGGAGGTGTAGCGGTATTATAGAACTCGCAGTCGCTGTGGTATATGGACAGAGAGAGAGAGAGATCAACGCATGAAGTGTTGGAATTGTTGGATCTTTTCGGGAGGAAAGGATAACCCTCACAACTGTCAGATCTAGAGAACGTGCACAAGGTTTAAACCCTTTGGAGTTGCACAGGAGTATTAAGCGGCGAACAAATCTGGGCGGCCAGAATTTGCGCACCTAGATCTACTACCAGTGTTCCATTCCAGACCCCCATCGACGTTCTACCTTTAATAAGGGGGGGGTTTCCGGAATGGGCGACATTGTGAGGGTCCCCAAAAAATGCCGAAAAGATATGCGTCGTAGATCTGAGAAGAAGTCTAACCGTTGGATTTCTCTTGGTATGGACATGGACACATGGGTGTGTACCATGTGCCAGTGGGTTGAAAAGAAAAGTGAGAGTGGTGGGACTCGATGACGTCATTGAAGGTGACGTGGACCCTCCTGAGGGTGCCACTTGCCACTGTGGATGTGGAGACAGTTTTGCTATGCGGGCTCGGAGGGTAAAGTAAATCGGGATTTCAAGATTCACAAAGGAGGAGCACGAGGGATCAACACTCCAACTCGCGAAGTCGCGAGTTGCGAGAGGTACTAGCACTTATCCCTAGCCTACGGTTATATGTAGCAGACACTAGTGAGGAGGGATCCATACCCGTATCGCATCTCGGGTATCGACGTTTGGAGGAAGAGGAGTCGAGGGTCTTTGACTCACGAACTTGTGAGATCACGAGTTGCGAAAGGTGCCTTTGGTTACGAGGGTGGGGAGAAAGAGGGAGCTATCACCCGAAAACCTGAAGTGCCAAATTCTCAAAATTTTCGAAGACAAAAGAACCACCGAGGATTTAACTGTTGGATCTTCATGGACCGAGACCCCGAAGTTACGAAGTGCCGAAATTTTGCAGAGCCGAACAGAGTTCAGAAAACTTAATGGAATCGAAATGTTTTTCTTGTTCACGTTGGTTTATGAATGTTATAAGTTTTCTTGAAGGTTTAAGGGCCTGACAAACTTTGGTTGATTGCACATTGTGTGTGTAGAGTTCAACGAGTGTCAGGACAACTGTGAATCTACACCGAGTATTGAAATGGAAGAGGTGTGGATTGCCTCCATTTCAGAGAGTAAAAGAGAAGGAAGGGATGTCAACCTGGGAGTCGAAGGATCGAAATCCAATGGGCACGGAAGAGAATTGGATAAGGAAGGACATATGATGAAACTCATTGAAAGATTGCAGAAAGATGCCCAGGCTCGCCGAGCTGATAGCCGAAATCTCATGAGTGTCAGGGATCAGCAGGGTTAATTCAACTTAAATATGTTGAAGAGCCTGGAAATAATAGAAAGGAAATTGGGAAAAGAGAGTGACAGAAGCAGATCAAGAAGTGTCAGGACCCCTGAGAGGAGAAGAAGATTGAGGAGTGGTAGCAGACATTACCGTCACTCCCCAAATCATTTCGGCAAGGAAGCACACAATAGTTCAAGCCCATCCCCTACTAGAAAACACCGAAGATCTAGAGTCGATGAATTGAAAGGGGAGATGAACAAGATTAAGCCTCCTACATTTGATGGAGAACATAAGGAGGAGGAAGATGCTGAAACATTGTTGCTTGGCATGAGGAAATATTTCCAATTGAAGAATTATTCTGCTCATGCAGAAGGAAGAATTGTGATGTATCAACTGAAAGGAAAAACATCCATGTGGTGGGATCAGTTTGTGCAGGTGCATCAAATCAGAGAGAAAGATATCACTTGGAAGGAGTTCAAGAGTTATTTCGAGAAGAAATACCTGACTAAAAGATACTATGATAGAAAGATGAAGGAGTTCTTCGAACTCAAGCTAGGCAGCATGACCATTGATAAATATGAACGAAGTTTCTTGGAACTACTGAAGTATGTTCCTTTCATCAAAGATGAGGCTGTCAAGATTCCGAGGTATCTAAGTGGACTGCCACCTTCCATTGGTGACAAGATTCAGGATGATGATCCTATGACTATGGAAGAAACAATAAGAAGGGCTAAATGCTTATATGAACAACAAAGAGAAATGCCTACCTTTCGGAAGGTTTGGGATGACCAAAAGAAGTTTAAGAAGGAACAGAGGCAGAAGGGAAATAGACCTCCCTTTTTCAGAAACAGTCTTCAGGGACAACCATCATTTAGAGAGCCGAGAATGGCTGAAGTGGGGGAACAAAGGCAGAGACAGATGCCCATTCAGTGTTGGGGCTATAAATGGAATCACAAGTATAGAGATTTTCCCCATAAAAATGGCAAAGCAAGAACTGTCCATACTGTTCAGCAAGATGAAACCGTGGAGGACATGGGCAGTAGAATGCCAAGGATCTACGCAACCCTGGATAACAACCAAGTTGAATTTCAATCGCACATGATTGAAGTGGAAGGTATGATTAACACCCGACCATTTATTATTTTAATTAATTCAGGGGCTAGCCATAGTTATGTAGATCCTAGGGTGGTGGAAAGTTTGCATTTATCAAGAATAAAACATGAAAAGTCTTGGTTAGTGAAGTTGGCTACAGGAACCAAGAGGAAAGTCACTGATTTGATTAAGTCCTGTCCTRTGGACATGAAAKGATTGAGCACTAAGGATGAATTGAATATTCTTCCTTTAGGCTCTTATGATTGCTTAATTGGGATGGACTGGTTGGRCCAACACCATGCCCTCCTGGACTGTTGTAACAAGACGTTTACGTGCCTGGATGAGGAGGGGAATCAGAAAACAGTCCAAGGAATTCCCAGAGTTGTGGCTGTTAGAGAAATATCAGCCATGCAGCTAAAGAAGTGCTAGAGGAAAGGCTGTCAATTATTTGCAGCCCGTGTGGAGGAAGCATCCGAAGATGAAGTCTCAAATATTGGAGATCATGAGGTGCTTACTGAGTTTGAGGATGTATTCTAGGAAGTACCTGGACTACCWCCARAGAGAGAGATCAATTTTTCTATAAATTTGATGCCTGGAGCAACTCCAGTTTTGAAAGCTCCTTATAGAATGAGTACACTAGAGCTAAAAGAGATGCAATTGCAGCTTGAAGAGCTTCTAAAGAAGGAGTACATTYGCCCCAGCRTGTCACCTTGGGGTGCCCCGGTCCTGTTCATGAAAATAAGGACGGAATGATGAGGTTGTGCATTGATTTCAGATAGTTGAACAAAGTAACTGTTAAGAACAAGTATCCTCTGTCGAGGATCGATGATCTTTTCGATCAGTTGAAAGGTGCGAAAATATTTTCGAAGATAGATCTCAGATCGGGATATCACCAGGTAAGAATCAAGGATGAGGCCATCAGGGAGTGGTCAGCGCCAAGGAATGTGGTGGAAGTTAGATCCTTTATGGGTCTAGCGAGATATTATAGAAGGTTTATAGCAGGGTTCTCAAAGATAGCTCACCCTATCACTTCCTTGCAAAGGAAGGAGAAAAAGTTTCAGTGGACTGAAGAGTGTGAGAAGAGTTTCCAGTGATTGAAGCAGTTGTTAACCAATGCTCCAATCTTGAGAATTGTAGATCCAAATGTGGATTTCGTGGTGTGCACAGATGCGTGTAAAGAAGGGTTGGGAGGAGTTCTCAGCCAGAATGGATTTGTAATCTGTTATGAGTCCAGGAAGATGAAGGAGCATGAAAATAATTATTCCACTCATGATTTGGAGTTGGCAGCAATCGTTCACGCTTTGACGAAATGGAGACATTACCTCATGGGAAGGAGATTCAAATTGAGAATAGACCACAACGATCTGAAATATTTGTTTGATCAGCCAACCTTAAATGCTAGACAAAGTAGGTGGTTGGAATTTCTGTGTGAATACGACTTTGATATCAAGCATATCAAAGGGAAGTAAAACAAGGTGGCCGATGCACTCTACAGAAAGATGCACAACTTACATGCTTCAGCCATTAGCATGTACAGGGATGATATTAAGGATAGAATTTCGGAAGATGTAAATGCAGATTTGCAGTACAGAGACTTGGTAGCAAAGCTACAACAGAGTGAGAAACCGCAGAAAGAGGAAAATTACACCTTGGGAGCTGATGGAATACTTCTGTACAAAAATGGAGTGTATATACCCAATGTCCAGGATTTGAAACTTGCTTATCTAAGAGAAATGCATAACGTGACTTATGTTGGACACCTTGGATATTAGAAGACTGTGGCAGCAGTCAAAAGCCATTACTTTTGGCCGGGTATGAAGAGAGAGATCGTTGAATACATCGCCAGATGTATGGAGTGCCAGAAAGTTAAGGCTAAGCATAGGCACCCAGCAGGGTTGCTGCAACCTTTACCCATTCCTGAGTGGAAGTGGTGACGATGGATTTTATTACAGGATTGCCCAGAACGAGCAAGCTGCATGATTCGATCATGGTGGTGGTGGACAAGCTTACAAAAGCTGCCCATTTTATTCCACTGAAAACTACTCACAAGGCAGCAGATGTTGCTGATAGTTTCTTAAGGGAAGTGGCACACTTGCATGGAATTCCTAGGACGATTGTGTCTGATAGGGACCCGAAATTCACCTCAAATTTCTGGAAAGGACTGTTCAAGGGATTCAGAATGAATCTGAACTTTAGTACAATGTAGCATCCTGAGTTTGATGGATAGACAGAGAGGGTGAACAGAGTAATATAAGACATGTTGAGAATGTACGTGATGGACAAACCATCAAGATGGGAAGACTACCTGCACCTGGTAGAATTCACCTACAATAATGGATATCATGCATCATTGAAGATGAGCCCATTTGAAGCAATTTATGGAAGAAAGTGCGATACTCCAGTGAGATGGGATAATCCAGCTAATAGAGTAGTAATTGGGCCAGAGTTGCTCAAGGAGATGGAGGACCAAATGATAAAAATTAAACAGAATTTGAAAGTTGCCCAGGACGGGAATAAAAGTTATGCTGATAAGAACAKAACCCACARAGAATACAAAGTGGGTGATCATGTTTTCCTGAAAGTGAAAACTAACAGGAGTTCYCTGAAGCTGGGAAGTTGCGCCAAGTTGGAAGCCAGATTTTGTGGGCCATTTGAGATCCTGGAAAGGATTGGGCCAGTTGCATACATGCTTGCATTACCTGCATCTATGAATGTACATAATGTGTTTCATGMTTCATTGCTTAAGAAATATATACATGATGTTAATCATGTTATCGATTGGAATGTGATTCAGGTGGAACCAGAAGGTGTCCTGCAAGTGCATCATGTGCGCATATTGGACAGGAAAAACAAATAGCTCCGGACTCGAGACATAGAGCTTGTAAAGGTCCAGTGGACCTAGTACGGTCTTGAGGACGCAACATAGGAGCATGAAGATGTTATGTGGGTAGAGTACCCGTATCTTTTTGAAAATTTTGAAAAGCTTGCAGATACAGTGTAAAGTTGCACTGAGGACAGTGTAGAAATAAAGGGAGGGGGATTGTAATGTCCCCAAGGCTGAGCCCTGATGTAAATCATGTTGATGAAATGAATTGTAATTGTGTTGTATACGCTGGTGAGCCAAGTTATATAAGCTAGTAGGCTTATGTGATTGTTAGGCTAGAGAGTCTAAGTGTTGAAGGCCAAGAGCTTGATTTTGTACTTGTATCTATGCATAACATTAATAAAAATATAAACATCGCCGCATGCAGACTGACCACGATGAATGAGTTATAGGGGACTAAGATTCCACAGAGTGGGAAAGGGATTAGGGGATGGAAGGTGGGAAGAGGGGCTAAGTGTTGAGCCTAGGGGCTTAAGTCCTTGGGAATAATATTTTAATATTATTCCAAAAGACATGTGAATTATATGCTTTTATCCTAAGTTCCTGGCAAGGGGAAAACATGTGCAAAGGGGATGCATGTTGATGGAACACATGCAGTTTCATGGGTGACAAGTGTCAACCCAGGTGCATGCAAATAAAACGGTTGAGATGAGCCATGATGGCGGTTCTTTTCCCATTCCACCATCGACTGTCTGAAGGGGGAGCCTGTCTGACCTCTGCAAGAGATCCTTGTGCAATTCTGAAACTGTGGGAAAAGTCTGTGTTGATTTCAGGGAAAGCCTGTGTTTGTTTCTGAAAAGCTGGTACACCCCCTTCTGTTCTGAACCATCGAGTCTGAGTCGACCCCTACGTGGACAACTTGTCACGTATCCCAGAGAACTAGAGCGTGAGTCTATCCTGTGTTGCTATATTGAGAAAATGAAAGTGTCCCGTTCTTGCTAAGCCTGGTTATACTGTTGCGCTTGTCTGTTGCTACCCTGGGGTGTTCGTGTATGGGTTCCAGTGGATTGTAGTGGCCGTGTAGTGCTTGAACCACGTGGCTTACTAGCTAGTGTGAGTCCGTGTTGAGCCTGTGTGTAACCTCTCTCCAGGTAAGGGAGGTGATTGTTGTTGGAAAAGGCAGGTTGTCAGGTCTGCGAGAAACTCCCTCCAGGTGAGAGAGTTGCTGGGAAGTGGTTTCTCCCAGAGAGAGTCCAGCACCAGCATCGGGCTCTGAGACTTCCTGATTCGGCCTGTTGCTGAGACCCAGAGAGGGAGATGTAGCACCGATGGACTGTGCTTGTGAAGGTGTATACTCTCGGGCGAAACATGCATGTGGGTAATGAGAGTCCGTGAGTAGTGGGCATAAGAAGGCATCCTGGGAAGAATCCTTCCAGTCATTCTGTGAAGTTTTCCCTGTATCCTCAGCCTAGCCTAGGATTCCTTTCCTTGGGGTGGAGCTTAGTCCCAGCTCGGGGGTGAACCACTGCTGAGCTTGATGAGCAGTGTGGTCTAAGGCTGTGAGGTTCGTGGAAGGCCTGCACCTAGTTGGTGGAATTACCACAGTATCAAGGTGAGTACCAGATGATGTTTTAATTATGTTTTGCATGTCTGTGTATTTATATTTATCATGTATTATGTAGTTCATATGAAATAATGTTAATGCCATGGATTTATTATGTTAGCAGTAATTTGATGTTGACCCTGAGTTTAAATGTGTTTCATTTGTTTAAAATGCATGTTATTCCCATTAATTCTGGAATGTTGGCAGTGGTTCTTTGTTGACTGTAATTAAGTATGAGATTGTTATTCCATGAAGTAGCACCTGCCCGGCAGTGGAAGGGGGCATTACATAACCTTTGTCCATCATTTCTTTCAACTGCATCTTCAATTCCACCAACTCTAGCGCACTCATGCTGTAAGGTATTCTTGATGTTGGCACTGCTCTCGGCACGAGATCAATTGAAAAGTCAAGGTCTCTTTTCAAAGGTAATCCAGGCACCTCCTTCAGAAACACATCCCTGAACTCCCATAACATTGGATGGTCTTCAACCTTCATCTCACCTCTTTCTGTTGAATTTAGTATTTGTATAGAATACAGAGGACACCCTCTTCTTCTATACTTCTTGAGTTGTAACATTGATATTAGTCTCACAAAGATTGGATTTCGAATTCCTTACAAAATTCTTGTATTTCCTTCCTCATCTTCACATTCTAGAGTTTTCTCATAGCATTTCAATTTTTCCTTATGGGTGACTAACCAATCCATTAACAACAACATGTCATAAGAACAAAGGGGTAGAAATTTCAGATCTGCTTGGGTATGAAATCTCTCAATCTGAATTGGACGAGCTTCAACGACCTCCACCACTTTCCTCTTTGTTCCATTGGCTAACTGAACTAGCCACACTTTGGTGTGATTATTTCTCTATAATGAACATGCCTCAACCACTCGAAGTGAAACATAACTAAGATTAGATCATGGGTCAATTAAAATAGATATTGATTGTTCAATAATGATACCTTCCAATTCCACCATAGAGGCTTGGTGGTCTTCTTGCCAATTTTCTACCACTGTGTAGATTCTCGGTATGCTCTTGGCTATGTCATTGAGTGTAGCTACCCCTTGTACATTATACACTCTTTTATTGCCATGCTATCTTTGGGGGAAATTCCTCAATAGATGTGGCTCTCCCATCCCCATCATTGCAAAGGTCCTTTCTTGGGCTCCTCTACTCTTTCCTTTTCTTGCTCTATTGGTTTATTCCTACTTTGGGACGAAATTTTTTACTAATGCATACTCCTACTTGGTAGACCCAACTATGCATCCTTTCCATAATCCTTATGGAGAAAAGACTTGAATCCTTTCTTCCGAAATCCACTCTTGTCCTTTCTTTTCCAATCCTTAGGAGATTCATGCTTTTGCTTAGACTCATCATAACAATATTTAGCCTCATGGTTTCTTCCAGTGTCTTGGGTTTGTCGAGCTCAATTCGGTCTTGGTATGATTGTGACAACCCACTGAGAAAACATTGGATCCTTTCCTTCTCATCCTTAAGGTAGGGAACATACCTCAACAATTCCATAATTTGTTTTGCATAGGCCTCCAAGGTAAGTTTCCCCATATTAAGCTCATAGAATTCATTTATCTTGTCATCATAATACATTTCAGATAGGTAAGCCTTGAAAACGTATCTCTCAAATTGTTTCCAGGTTAATTTTCTTTCCTTTATCCTTTTGTTTTCTTTGAGGTCTTCCCATCAAATGGAATCCCCTCCATTCAGGTTAAACACTACAGTCCTTTCCTTGGTATTGTTTGAGTAGTTATGTACTTAGAAGTACTTTTTAAATTCAAATAGCCATGCTTTGGCTTCCTCTCCTTTATTTATTTCACCATCAAAGGTAGGTGGCTTAGCCTTCTTGAATTATTCAGTCAGAAAACTTTGGGATTTCTTCCTCTTTCTCCTCTTCGAAATACTAGATTTTGTGCCACTATTGGACTATCCTGCTGAGTTAGTCTTCTAACCAGAGGACTCCATGGAAATTCCTCCACTCGATCCACCTCTCTTATTTCCTTGATGCTTTCTTTTGGAAGAACTCTTTACCCGCATTGTTGTGAGACATTTCATTCTTTTGGGAATCCAAAGGGGTTTTCGACCTCTCTCACTATTGTAGTTCTGCATTGCTAGGACCTTGTTGAAGATGTTTTTGAATTTCGGATGAACTTTGTAGTAGAACTATGTTCAACTCTTCCTGTTCGGCATGAGATATCATAATCCTCTCATTATCCTCCTTCAGACTCCTCATCGTGGCCATCAAATCTAGAGGGGTTCCCCTATCTCTCCATCCGTCAGATTCTTCATCTATGAGGTGCAAGAGGTCATCCATATTGTGTTGTACCATTCACTTTCGTGATCTTTTTCAATTTTTCCTATGTGTTGAAAAAACAATCATCATTATCATTTCATGTCAATATTTCGACTCGGGCATTCTAGACAACATAAATCCTTTTTAAGCAACCTTACATGGTCTTAGTGACCCATTCAAGCCTAGGTTTTGAACTGTGCTCTGATACGACTTTGTAACACACACAAACCCTAAGTGTCCTTTTAAGGGATGAGGTACCGAAATTATTTCTTTTCTCATCTATCTCGATCCCCTCTTTTCTTTTAGCTTCATTGTCTTATGCTCATCAAGAGCTTTCCAATGGTGGCAATTTTTCTCAAAGCTGAGTCCTAGATCGAAAGTTATGGCCTTTCCATGGTTCCTTGGTATTCAATTTATATATCTTTGACACGTGGCATACACGTGACACCTAGGCACACTCATCATCTAACGTGAAGACTATGTTTCACCAATGTAGCTCTAGTAAAATTATGCCACCAAGATATTCTGTTCCACGCAGGATCATCGGAGCTATCGCTCAGACTCTTTGTTAGTACTCTCATAACTCACCTTTGATGGATATGGTATCAAATAATATTCCATTTCAATGCCATCCGTTCAGAGATAGGATGACTCAAGAAGTTTCCTTACTCTTAAATGAGGGTATCAACGAATATACCCTTCTCCTTAATGGATAGTCGTGAGCGTAAGTCACAATCTCCCGATAGACGGTTGATATTGATTAGGAGACTAAGGTTCTCCCACTAGGTTGACCCCACTCGACTCATCCACTTATGGGTAAGTGACACCTGTCACTCTAAACTCACTCCAGCTGCCCCATTGGCAAGCCACATTAGCTATGAAGTTATAACTTCATTCTATTAAATTAGACAGGGCTCACGGAAAATCGATGGTTATCGTTTCGTTTCTCCATTTTCTGACCTATGGTTGATATATTCCCTCCATCGGACTTACACTTCTAGTTCATCGAAGGATTTCTCTGAATCCATCAAGGTCGTACTCTGAAAGCAGTCAATGATGAGCTAGCTAGACTCGTGCTCAATCTATCTACCTAATCAACTACCGACACATGTCTTTGCACTAACATTCGTTGTCAACTTCTCACCCTTCTGACTTACTTGTGGGACCTGTAATGATCAACGACCAAGAATTCATCCTTCTCGCTTCCAGATCTACGATCGATACTGGCTGGACTTCGGGGCCTTTTCTTCGGAGTTATTCTCACATACATGAGATTTTATTCCTAAGGTCTCACTCCGACAGGTTTGTTTCAAAGTCCTTTCCACAACGTCTGAGGGATCTCTTCGAAATGGCGACTCTGACTTCCCACTGATAAAAAATAATGATCTCTTCAAATCAATGGTTGTGGTCCTTCACTGACCAACACAGGGTTTAAAGAGTCATAACTATCCTCTTTAAGGACTTAACCCTTTTCTGACTCTTGCAAGACTTCAGTTTCTGATTTTCGAGGACTTAATATGGTCCCGAGCCTCTACTAATTGTCGAACTTAAGGCTAAGGCCTTGCATGAGTTGCAAGTTCTCTTCATAGGGAACATATAGGGTATTAGAACAAGTAGCAGTTTGCATTCATCCATTTTTACAATTTAACCAAGGGTTAGTATACATCACAACATAGCTCATCTTACCACATTCAAGACATAGGTTAAGTATACAAATAGTCTCTTGGATTTAAACATTCATATGTATTAACACACAATTGTTCTATTCATGAGCATTCACAGTGAGTACAACATAGAGAACACTTATTTGATAAAGGAATGATCCAATCCAATTAGCTGAGAGAGGACGCCTTTCCTCCCAACCTTAGGCCTTGTTATAGAGTCACTTCCTAGAACACGCCACCCCCATGCCAAGCCAAGATACCACCAAGGAAATTGACTCAACAGTGCTCCAAGTATGCGATGATCATAGAAGGTTACTCTCCTTCTTCATCTGACACAACATAAGTTTCCACTTCCCACTGAGATCTAGGTCTCTACAAGTTTATCAGGTGGTTTCTCAACTGGATTTTCATTGCACAAGGGAGTCCCCTTGATGAACTCCCCTTACCAATGTCGGTTTCTATCTAGTAAGCACCAAGCTGCAACCCACTATTGCTCCAGTTTGGGAATTCGGGTCATCTTTGTTCAGGGTGATAATCATCAACTTGGACAAGCTTCATATTTTCTTCTAGAAATCTATCCTTTTCTTTCTCAATCAACGCATATGCACTTTTGCGATTTGTTGCTCGTCTCTGAGCCTTTTTCTCTTCTCTGCGCATCTAAGTTTTTCATCTGCTCTTTCATCCTATGCACATTGCATTCTTCCTTCTCTTCCCTTCTTCTCTATCCCCTCGAGCTCTCTGTTGAGTCCTGCAAATGTGACCTGCAGTCCACCCTTTTTCAATGAGAAGGGGCATTTTGTGGTACGTTCCAGTCAGTCATTCAATTGGCCATTCTTTCTACGCATGGGCCAATTTCCACAGTCATTACTACCCAACCACCTTTATGGCCTTCTCTTTAATATTCACACAGTCTCTTCCATCATTCTGGTGTGCTGGTGGTGAAATCATCATGTTTGTAAGAATAGATAAGCTTGATGTGAAAACTTCCTATTTTCTTCACTGATACATCTCGTCTCCATTTCACTCAACCATCCCATCAGTCGTCTACTTCATCGTTTCCCTCTGGTGTATCATGACCAATACTTATCAAGGTTGTTCCTCCTCAGTCAACAGTTTGGTGTTTATATTAAATCAAAACACAATTATATGCCTCATATTATTAACATATGAAGTTTATGCATAATTACAATGTTGAGAGAAAACAGGGTGTTACATATATTATCATCAACCACCTTTATAATGTGGTTGTACTAATAAAATATACATTTTAATTTTATCGATTATTTTAACTTAGAATATAATTTTTACATATTATTATTTTTTATTTATCTCTAATCCAATTGATATATATTTCTATTATTATTATATATCAATTATTATTAACATGTCATTAATACTTATTAAACTATCATTCTTATCTATCTATTTATATATAATTTTTATTTTTATTTTTATTTATAATATTTGTATTGATATTAAATCTAAAACTTATTAAAATAAAAATTAAGATCAATACAAATATTATAAAAAAAATAAAAAATTGAATATATATATATATATAATTTCAATTTTATTTTTTATTTATAATATTTATATTATTCTTATATAATTTCAATTTTATTTTATATTTATTGTTCTTAATTTTTTTTTAAAAATGTTAGATAGTTTATTAATATTTTTATTCTTTTCATTTTTCTTATTATAGAAATCTAGATGATATATATAAAATTTCATAAATTAATATAAAGTACTAGGCATATTGTGTTTAGATTATTTATAAAAAAAATTATAAATTAATATAAAGTAATAGGTATATGTAGCAATTTATTTATTATTTTTTAATTTATTTTAATATTATGTGTAAATTGGAGGTTTTAATTTTTTTAACTCCTATATATTGCAACAAACTTATTCACATGTTTGGTGCAAGCAAATCCTCATACAATAGTTTGTATGAAAGAAATTAGAGGATGCCCAACAATGAATAGAGGTGATAGTCCCTAGAGGTGGTGGTTGCCACTAAAGCCTTTTTAGTGGCGCTCATATTGCACAATGGAATTGTATTTTTATTTATGACGGTGAATTGAGTTCAAAAGGAAAAAAATGTAAAAAAATGTATTGTCAAAGATGTTTCACTCTTATTTTCCTTAATATGTTTTTGCCTTATATTATAAATAAATGGGTGCTTACATCTTTCTTGTATAATTTTTTTTTAAATTATTCTCATAACAAGTG
>SNQJ01S0206420.1:0-16373 GCA_010110895.2 Picea sitchensis | reverse complement strand
CATAATCAGTTGAACATGTCTTTCACCGTAAAACATATATTTGTCCTCGTGTTCTTCGAACCAAATTTTCACATCACATTGTACTAACTTGGTACACTTGCTCAATTGCAACTCAATTTGCACAATCATGTGATAGCTCTATGCGTTTTCTACAAAGAACTATCTGTCTCACTGCCTAAGTGTATGTCCTATACTCTCTTCGCAATTGTTCCTTCTGGAACCAGGACTCTACACCTGCAACTTCTCTTTCTAAAGCTGAGAATGACTGCTCCATCTTCACTGTAGTTGTTGAACTCTGAGAGTAGCTCCTCTATTCTATCACGACAACAACTTCATCTAAAAATGAGAGTGGATCAATAATTTGGCATTGAGGGTATATTATCCTTTCTCTATGGAATTAACTCAATATTCTATTGTAGTCATGTATCCATGGACCAACTCATGTACTGCACCAACTATCACTTGAGATAACTCGATCTCAAATACACGGATTCTCATACCTGCTCCCTATGAATCTCATACCGTGTCAACTTCTTTTAATGAATCATGTTTTTTATATATATACTTCCTCTTATTAATGGATAAAGTGCCTCCTCATAGTATTATCCCTTTGATATAGGTGGATATTAGTGGCCACCCACCTATTCCAACTGGCACAAAACACTCTTCGGGCAATTTACTATTTTTAGCAGTTTTTCGGTTCCTAAACTTTTGGGGCCATTTTGAGGGCCTAACTAGATTTTTTTGGGGGATAGATCACCTCAATGATATATAAAGGATTTGATTGAGCCCCCAAAATGAATCTCCTCGATAATACCTTCCAATCCAGGGGATAAAAATATTGTAAGAAATCAAAGTGCTCATAATTGCTTCAAAACGAACTCATGTGTAGGCGTCATCCTCATGATCCCAACACAACTTGAACGGGTTCAAATGGATGTCATATGCAAGAGATATCACATTCTGTCCATTTTTCCAAACATACAAAATTTTGCTAACTATACAGTCTGTACAGTGCTGGCGTGGTAGGGCCATACTGCTGACGTGGCAGAGACGTACTGTTGACATGGCAGGTGTGTTGTCATGGTACGTGGAATAGTCAGGTTATGACATGTGGCATGTAGTTGGACCAATGGTATGGTGCCACGTGGCCCAGACATGAGATACCATGTGGCACCCGTCTGTGGTGTAAAAGCTTTTTTTGGCCTCCACAGGTTTTGAGCCCGTGACCTCCGGGTGTGGGAGTGACTTGGCGCAGGTTGGGTTACAAACCGGCCTGCCGCATGTTCCTTACACCATATTCTTTGAACTATGTTTCATCTAGGTGTGAAAAGGGTTGGGGATAAGCCCCAACCCTTGGTCTCAACCTTATAGCACTGTAACCAAGGGCACGGGGAACCATAGGTTCTGACCCACGCAAAATTTACATCACACATGACCACTAAATGCATGGCAGTTCCAACGGTCAGCTAGGACGCGGCCATATTGTGCCCATGTGACGACACCTCCACCATTTTAAGCGCTTATCCCTCTAACTGTTCAACAAAATGCCTAAATTTGTAGGATGAACGTGGGTGTTGGGTTTAGAAACGGGAAATGCGTCGAATCTAGGTCCAATTGACACAGGTGCGTTTTGGAGGAGCAGAGACAACAAAGAATTGGAAAAACTTTCAGGAAGGGATTCCAACTCATTTTTTGGTCAAACTAGGTGCAGGAAGAGCCCAACTAGAGGTTTTTAGACGTTTTGGAGCCATTGAAGCCATCTATTTTGCATTATGAGAATTATAAAGCATTGATTTTGACACTTTGATCATTAATGAAAATTATCCATTGGAAGTTGGACCAGGAGATGTATCCCAAGAGAGGGATGAACTCATTTATCATTCTATTGTGTTAATGTGTTTTTTTTTATGGTTGTTTATGACTGTTTATGATGCTCATGATTAAGTAAAAACTCATTAAGTTTTATGTGTTAGTAACTTGATCCTATTACCCAAGCACATACAAATTTCACTTGTAATTTTAAAGAGACACAAGCCTTTTCATTTTCAGATCAAGTTGGTATCAGAGCATAGGTTTTTGAAGGTTTGATTGTTTGCAAGTGTTTGTTTTTTTATTATTACAAGGTTGAAGCTCACAAGAGGATAAGGTCAACTTGTAGATCCAAGTTCCCAACTTTCAATAAGGAGAGCTACACAATCACCTCAAGCTTCAAGGAGATATTCACCAAGTATGGCTCATGCGGAGAGTCATGAAACTCTTACTTCATAGGATGAAACTTTCAAAAAATATTTCTATGATATGAAAAATATGGTGAAAGTTTTATTTGAAGAAAGAAATGCAATGTTGCAAGGCGAAATATCAAACCCTCCAAAGGGTAATGGAGATAGTGGTGATAAAACTCCAAAAGGAAATGGATGGAATTGTAATGCTCCACCTCCTTCACCTCCATCTTCCACCTCTTCTACCATTTCACAACCACCTCCAAACTCTCCAAAGGAACATGGTAAAATTCCTCTACAAATTCCTTTGCTTAAGCTTGATATTAAGTTTTAATTACCTATGTACAATGGAGAGGTAAATGCTGAGAAATTGGATAATTGGATTCGTCAGATTGAAGTATATTGTAGGATACAGAGAATCAAATATGATGAAACTAAGATTCCACTTGCTTCTCTTAGATTGGAAAGTGCATCACTCATTTGGTGGGAAGCCAAAAATCAAGAGGACATGAATAAACATGGTAAAGTTTTATCCTCTTGAAGTGATTTTATTTTTTCACTTAAAAGAAAATTTTATCCATTAACATACATGCCGAAAGCTATTATGGATTGGAAAAACTTTAGACAAGATAAAGGGAAAAGTGTTCAAAGCTACACTCAAGAATTTAGAAGAAGAGATTTAATTTTCGGTATAGATTTATCTTCTCAAGAAACTTTACTCAAATATATTGGAGGATTTCATAGCTACTTGAGGTACACAATACTTATGTTTAACCCTACAAGTCTAGATGAAGTTTGTGTACATGCAACTCAATTGGAAGCAAGAGGGAGGAACGAACCTCTAGAGGTAAGCAAGAAGCCTTTTGTTAAAGGAGACAAAGGAAAGAAGAAGTTCAAGGGAAATGGAAGAAATAATGCTTCAATCAAGAAATAGGGAGAGAAACTCTCATGTAAACATTGTTCAAAGGATGGCCATGATGAAGACCATTGTTGGAAACTTCATCCTGAAAAGAGACCCAAAAAGTTCAGCCATAAGGGGAAACCAAAGACTACTGCAACTACACATCATGATTTAGGTTTTGATTCAGGTGATGAAACAATGATTACAGCCATGGGTTTTCAAGGTAAGGATTCTATTGCAAGTACTAGTTCTTCAAGTAGTAGTAGCCTCAATGAAACTCAACATGAAAAAGAAAACATAGATCTTTCCCACATAATGGTTATTTCAAAGCATACCAAGACATATATTCTTTTTGATACTGGATCTCAAGAAAACCTCATATCTGAAGACACTGTCAAGAAATTAAAATTAAAAGCTACTCTACATCCTAAACAATACCCTCTAGGATGGATACGTGACAATGTCAAATTGTGTGTGACAAGAATGCGTAAACTTAGATTTTGCATCACTGCAAATTTTATAGATGAGGTAGAGCTTGATGGTATTCCATTTGATATGTGTGGTATTGTGTTGGGAAGCCCATATATATATGATAGGAGAGCCATCTTTCATCGTCATGAGAACAGGTATCATTTTTTTTTAAATGGAGTTGAGTACATTGTTAGAGCACATACAAAGAAGTTGAATTTGTCACTTGTAAATACTGGAAAAATGAAGAGATTAGTCAATGCTAGTAAGAATTTTGTCCTCTGGATGATCAAACCCAAAGACAATGTTCAAAAAGAAGTTTTCCAAGGTTGTGATACAAATTTGAAATATGATTTATATGAGGTTGTGTTGATGGGTGTTTATGACGCACTGTCAACGGGAAGGGAAGATTTGGTCTAGGGTTGTCTATTTAACCCAAGTTGTTTGGTATAATCTACCCTGATGGGTTTTATGGCTCCGTTAGCCAACTAAGATCCTAAAAAAACTAAAAGATGTGGACTAACTTAAGATTCAACTCTAACAATCAACACTTTAATTACAAATTCTTAACTAATAGTGTTTATGTACAATAACTATATACAATTTACAAGGTTTAAGAAAAGCCTTGTGAAAATAATTGTTTTCAACTAGTGGATCAAAATAAGAAAATAAAGGAAATTGTCTTTGTAATATAAATGACAAACTAATAAACAATGATTGAATAAGAGTGTAAATGATAAAACGATAATGGTCAAAGAATTTAACATTTAAATGATGCAATCATTATTCATTCGCAAATAAACAAATTAAATAAGATATAAACTAATTTGACATTGATCAACAGTACTAAGCTAGATTTGTCTCTTTTTATTTGTGTAAGCTCATCTTAACCTGCTTGTGTCAAGTGTATTACGAACCTATGACAAGAAATGACATAACTCTTCCTCAAAACTCAAATAGAAGTCTTTTATATTAGGAACTGAGATTATGATGATAGAAGAGACAACAGTTATATATCATGTGACTTTAGAATGTCCAAATAACTGAAATGAAGAAATTCCAATCCTCTGATCAAATGGTGTTACTAGCTATCTAGTATCAAATGTAAAATAAAAATAATTGACTAGATGATCAACTACATGTATTAAAGGAACCAAATATAATGAACCATATAAATGTAAACATAACATGAAAAGTTATAAGAAGAACAGTCTAAATCTAGTTCAATACAGTGAAGTTTCATGTTAATATTATATGTGAAACAATATTAACATTGCACAATCTATAAAATGAAAAAAGCCAAAGAGTAAACTGTATCCCATATGGTTTCAGTATAATAAGTTCATCATAAGCTCCAAAATGATTTTTTTTTGGGATAATGGGCCTCTGCTGATTGAAAAATTAGTAATACATAAATGATAAAATTAACCATGTATTGATAAAATAGACTAAAGATAATTTAAATCAATGAATAATCAATTTACTAAAAGGGAATATGAAGATATTATAGTAGAAAACAAGGCTCCATTTTACTCCTGGGACAAATGCCATTAAGTAACCTGGAATTCAATATTCTTCTTAGAAAATACTTGTCCATTCTCCCAAAGATTCCATTCATCCATTACTCTATTTGAAAAAAAAGGACAAAAGATATAACAATATACAAAGAATCAGGATAAAATCCTCCTCTCAATTCACACAGTCCCTTGACTCTAAAGATCTCATATATTTATACAACAGATAGAACAGTCTAGGAATTATCCTGCTAATGAATTTTACCCCAAGCCACTGAAATTTTCCTCATATAGAAAAGAGACATATATATCTACTCAAATCTCGTGCATTTGATTGGGAAGCGTTCACGTCTAAATAAAATGGGTCGATGGATGGGTTTTCAACTTAGTTTCTTCTGATTCCTACATACAGTTTAGGTGAAACAAGTCCTGAAAAGTAATCTATATCACATTCTTGAGCACTTGTTTCAAATCTTATCTTTCTGCTCATAGAATTATCTTGAATGTATTTGAATAATAAAATCAAGACAGTCACACAATTGACAACAATTTACCTGATAATAGAAACACATGCTGGAAACAAAAACAAATTAATAACCTAAAATTTTTGAATGAAACAACAAAATCTAGAACAATAAAAGAATTAAAATGAATTTTAAACTAACTATAATTTATAAACAAACAATGTTTATATTTTCTGCCCTCAAATACAATATTAAGCCTCTAGGAAACTTCAGAGTTGATGGAGAGGAGGAAAATATTAATTTGGGTTTTCCTACACAAAAGATCAAAAGAAATGATAGATAATTTTTTTTTTTTTTTTTTAAATGAGATGCAAGTACAGAATTTAATTAATTAAAACCTACCAAATGATTTTTTTGTAGAAAATTATTGCTAATAGAGAAAAGACAAAACCTTAATCAATCATAATTCAAGCGAAGTAAACATTTGATAAAAATAAAATATTTTCGTTTCAATTAAGATTTCTATTTAAATCTCTCCCTCATTCAAATTGATCAAATGTGAACAAATGGCATAGAAATGATTTGTCACAATAAAAATTATTCCTATAAAATCATTTGTTGTCAATCAGAGTCTTCCCAATGAAGCCATTCTCATAGCTAGATAAATTCAATAGGGAAGAGGTAATAACAAACTCCAAATTATGAAGCTCCTCCATCAACATCAAAAATTTGTAGAAAGAAAAAAAATGGCATTTGAATTTTCATAGAAACTCAGAACCAAACAAAAGAAAATATATAAAATCAAATCAACTAGCAGAAACAAAAAAGATACCAAATAACCAATTTTTGTCAAGGGAAAAAAATGAAAGATGATAAAATTTCAAAGGACCCCTAGATTTTGTGATTCTACAAAATGCAAAGAAGGGGTTGTTAGAATTTAACAAAATGGGCGACTCATGGGAGGGGAAGAAGTTATCTCTGACCTATTGAAATTTCATCACAGGGAAGAAGAATAACACTTGGATATAATTTTAAGTTTCTTTCAAACAAATCCACTTTAATATTACATAATATTAAGATTAGCTCAGATTTATATAAAAATATCAGAAAAGAAGAAAGTAATGTTTTTACAGAGAATTATAACTTTAAGTTTTCTTTTAATCAAAGAGTCACGATGATTATAAAATAACTTCAATCTGTTAATGAGGATCCCGCTACTTCATAAGCGTCCATATCCCTCGGCAGGGGATGTCATTTAACCCACTCAAATGCTTTAATCACATCCAATAGTTATATCCACATGATGTATACTTCCATAAAAGTTAATTGAAAAAACATACTATGCTACCTCTCGACTAGACATTGCTTTGTTGCCAACATGCTTGTTGATTACCTCATGAAGTTATCTTAGTATCATGTGTGCATTTACCTTTCAGTGAGCACATTACCCAGCTGGTTTACTTCTTCCACTTAAGTTCTTTAACCCTATTATGCCACTTTTTAAATAATATTACAATTATAGATTTATTGATGACAAAGAGAGTGGGTTGATACTGGAGGTTAATTTCAATACAGGTGAATAATTGATCATTTTTTTTTTTTTTACTTTCAAAGCTGGAAATTTTATCATGGTTTAGAATTTTTAGATTTAGGTTAATAAATCATCTACAGAATGGGGAAACACTTAAAAGTGATCTTTTAAGAACATGGACAGTGCAAAATGTATAAGGATAATCCTAATTCCCAAATATCTTGACACATTTAAGGGGTAATACTCTAACAAAGACCATTTAGAATTTCATAGTACTCAACTCACTTACAAAACTAATTTAGTGAGCCTTAGTAGAAACTGTTTGGCCCATTTCAAATTTCTTTTAAAACATAGAATTATTAGAATGAATGCTTCCTTCCAACAATGCAGCTCTTTGATCAAAAGGAAATGTATTTATTCAAAATGGATGAAGAAGAAAGTTCAATGAGAAAGAAACACACACACACACACACACACACACACACACACACAAGGCTGAGATCAAATTTTATTTATGGGATTCGGAAATCAAACATATAAGAAATAAACAAAATAGAAATGAAAAACCTCACTTTTTAAAGATTTGACTAAAAAAAAACAGGCCAGCCTCTCATAGAGAAAGAGGATAAAAAGGAAGAACAACACATTTCAAAGTTTTGCATATAGGAATGTTATTTTCTTAATATAATGATGCATGATACATCATTTTGACCAAGATTATTATTAAAAGTCAGATAAAAATCCTTAACCAGGATGAGTGCAATTACGTGCAATGGTAAGCTATATTTGTTAGGGTAAAAATAAGATCAAATCCCTAATATCTTTATTAATGCTTCATAATATCTAAAATCATTGCATGATGATGCCAAGATTTGAAAAATAAACATTTAATCAAGACAAATGCGAAAAGGAAAAAGATTGAAGAGAGACTTCCCTCCACGGTATTCAGATGAGTGGTTCTCTTTGCACAACCACATTCCCTTCATATTTTTTGTTATTCAGCGAAAAGGAGAAAGGCAAGAAAAATCCAAAAGGACTCTATTCCTACACCTACTCTAACTTATACATAGATCAAAATGCTAAGTAAAATCGTATTTCGAGTGAATCCACAAGAGCATCTTCAATCTTCGAGGCATAAATTTGAAAATCAGAATAAAAGAATGTACTATTTGCAAATACAAAAGTAATATGTTAGAGTTTATCCTCCTATATATTCATTTAAAACTACAACAAGAACAACCTTACCATTCTTTTTGAAACTTATTGATGTATGAATCCTCAAACCATACGTATTGTATACAAATTAGGATACAAACTATAACCCGATGAATTAGATCATCAGTAGGGAACACATCATGAGAAATTTGTGACATCAATTAGATTATTGGTTTGAACACTTCCTTTGATAAAATGGATCGTTTCAAAACACGAAGCATAATCATTAAATTTGAATAACTATAGAATGAATATACAATGTAGAATATTCAATCTCCATAGAGATAGATGCATTGTATTTTCAAACTATGGAATTATATAAAATCATCTTACACGTATGTTTTTTTTCCATGGGAGTGATGAAATTGAAAGGAAGCGTCAAATCCGACTTCTTAAATGTTGTAATTAGAAATTAATTTCTCCAAATCTTGGCATATCGAAAAAATTTGATTGTGATGTAAGGGCTGGTCAAATAGGTAGAAAGTATCATGTCCACCATAATCTAATAAGAGATCGGGATATAAAGAGTAAAATGAATAAGAAATTATCACATGGAAAGATTCTCTTGAGCTATGATGACTGTAGTAGGTATTCTCAAGACATTCCTCTTCACTTTACTTAAAACTTTGTTAAGAAGAGCAAATATCAATATGGCATAGAAAACCTTAGAATGGGAGTACTCAGCATGTGAAAGAGATAGAGATTAGGATAATAATAAACCTCTTCGAAGGGGCAGCCTCCTTATGCCCACATAAATTGTACAATTACAAGATGGTTCAAAGATAGAAATGTCTCCTTGGTGTATATAGGGGGACTAGGGGTATAATTACAACTAATGGCCTAAATACCGACATAAATAAAATAAAATTACTAGTATAATATTCCTCAGTGGGGAATTATGCTGTCACTATTTAGTGTTTAACAAACTTTCACTCTATTTTGGTGATAAATCAGACATAATACTGATCATCTAGAGATTTTGTCTCATGTACTTGATAGACAGTTCAAAACTTTCATGACAAACATCTAATCTTTCATGTGGATAAGGTATGGTTTGTGGATTAAGGTTTAAGGTTTCTTATTCGGTGTAAGATTTACATCTCTAATGATTTCCTTAGGAATGTTGAAGATACTTAAGATCATTTCATCTACCCCTAAGTGTTCTCAGATAAATTTAGGAAGGTATTAGTTAGAGGCAAAGAGTTAGAAGAATATAGGACATTCACCTTACATTAACTCAAATCTTGCTACGATGGTCAGGTGAATATTCAATGGTTCGGAGGAAAAACTAGTTTGATTGTCGATAAGAACCCTTTCAATGAATTCTGCCTCCCTTTCTTATTAAAATTACAGGATGGACCTCTCATCTTACAAACAAAATTCTTCATAATTGAGTGATAGGATTTGTAACTTGATTCATCATTGCGATTGAAAATGGTTGGATGAAAAGGGCAGAAACATCAGAGAGGAAATTTAGTACAAATGGCCGTACCACATCAAGATTAAATTACAGAGAACATGATGGATGCTTGTTAAAAAGACCTCTGGAGATGAATGATCATTGATTAGTAAAGACTGAAATTCTTCACATTATTGATGGTAATCATATGTTCAAAAGCATCTAAAAATTTCTCTACAAATTAAATAATAAAATGTGATATCTTTGGAAAGACTCAAATAATGTTTTAATCTGACAAGTAAAGTAAAGAGAAACAATATGCATAAAGACTAAATCAAAGAAATATCCTTGCTTGATGCATTTACACCAGAACTTGTTAAGATGGTCTTTTGAAGATACATCCCCCACCATCAAAGGTGAGTTTGGACAAACAAGAAGTTGTCTTGTTGGGAATATCATGTAATCAGAAGTGGAAAGCATGTTCCAACATTGTGATTTGGGGAGCCATGGGAATTAAATACATTCAAAAAAAGACTCCTGGGTCAGCATGATCCTAAATAAATTCTGGTGCATTTCAAATGTACAAAATAAAGGGGTGCCAATCTAAAAATTGTAGAATTTGAGGGTAAAACATTTTAATCATTCGTTACTCGGTCCCTCCTTCTAGCACACCATTTGTTTATGGGTGTTTGTGACACACCATCAATGGGAAGAGATCTGAGTCAGGGTTGTCTATTTAACCCAAACCATTTGGTACATAATCTACCCTATGAGTTTTATGGCTGTTCTTGGCTAAGATCCTAAAACAACTAGAATATGTGGACTAACTAAAGATGCAACTCTAACAATCAACACTTCCAATTTTAAATCTGCTAGGTGTTTATGTACAATGCTCTATATATACAATTAACAAGGTTTAAACCAAGCCTTGTGAAAATAGTCTATTTCCATTATTAGATCAAAATGAGAAATAAAAGCTGTCTTTTGTACTATAAATGACAAAATAAAGCTTGAGTGATTAGATAAAGATTGTAAATGATAAAGCGATAATGGTCAAAGGAGTTAGCGTTTAAATGAAAGTGTAACCATTATTCATTCCTAAAATAAACAAATTAAATAAAATATAAACTAACTAGTGATAGCAATGCACTAAGCTAGGTTTGTCTCTCTTTATTTTTATGAGCTCCTCTTAACATGTGTCAAATGTAAACCTACTTGACAGAGACAAGCATAACTGCAGGAGAAACTCAAAGAAGTCTTTTATAATTTGGAACAAGTTTATGATGTGAGGAAAAGACAAATGATTGTATATCATGTGAGTTTAGAATGTCCAAATGTGAAAATGAAAGAATTTCAATCCTAAATTGAAATTTGAACTTTACCCGACTATTAAATTATCATATGTAAACTCTAAATACTTGAATAGATGATCAGCGACATATATTAAAGGAACCAAAATATAATGAACTACATATATGATAGAAAACATAACATGAAAAGTTATGTCTGAGCAGTCTAAAGTTAGTTCAATACAAATAAAATTTCATATTGAGGAAATTTTATGAGAAACAATGAAATTAACATTACTGCAATCTACAAAGGGACAAAGTCAAAGGTAAAATTTGTATCCCATGTATAGTTTAAATTATAAGAAGTTCATCATAAGATTCCAACAAGACATTTTTGGGATGTGAATACTGGAATTGAAATAATGTATAAATGATAACAATTAACCATGTATTGATAAAATAGATTAAAACTAATTTAAATCAATACATAATCAATTTACTCCAAGAATATGGATATATTATAATGAAAACAAAATCATTTTTACTCCACATGACAAAATCCATTCAGCAGCACCAGATTCCATATTCTTCTTTGCCAAAAGAAATGCATCCCATTTCTATACTTAAAGATTTCTGGCATTCGTTGCTCCATTTTTAAAAAGAAAGTTTACAAAGATATAAGATGCAAAAAGGATAAAATCCTCCTCTCAATTTCTTGGATCCCTTTGGCTCTGAGACTTTTTCTCATATATTTATACAATGAATGAACAATCTGGCGTCACTATGCATTTCCGCCCACTAATTTTCACAAATGAGAGACATAAATGATCTCTCCGTCATTACATTTGTTTGGGGAAAGTCTCTCAAGTAAGCTAAATGGGTGCGATACGGATGGAGTTTCAACATGAGTTTCTTAAGATTCCCATCTGAGTTTTATTGAGAATAAGTCTGAAAACTCTTATACTTGCTCTTAGAAAACTTATTTCCAAATCTTTTATTGTTGTTGTTGCTCATAAATTATTTGCTTAGCAATCCAATATTATTTTGGATAAATTATCTTGAACATATTTAGAAAATAAAATCAAGCCATTGGGATCTATATAAAATAGCGATAATGGGTAAAATTAAAAAGACATATTAATAACCTAAATTGTGAATAAAACAAAATCTAGAACAATAAGAGTGAAATGAATTTAAACTAACTACAAATTATAAACAATGTTTGTTTAGAACTTTTCCTTTCAAAATGGTCTTGGAATTTTAGAAGCTTCAAGTTGATGGAGGAGAAAAATATTAATTTTAGGTTTTCTGAATCAAAAACATGATAGATAATTTTATTTATTTATTTATTTATTTTGAAATGAGATGCAAAATGACAAAGAATTTAAGGTAATTAGAAGCCACAAATGATTTTTTGAAAATGATTGGTGGTGAGAGAGAGAAAAGAAATGAAAACATATATCCACTTGTAATTTAAATGAAAGTAAAGCATTTGATATAAAATGATAACTTTTTTTAAATTAAGATTTCTATGTTCGCTTCTCCCTTATTCAAAATTGATCAAATGTGAACAAATGTCGTAGAAATGATTTGTCACAATAAAAATTATTCCTGTAAAATCATTGTTATTAATCCAAGTCTTCCACCAAGCCATGCTCATAGTAGATAAATTCAATAAAAGGTAATAACAAGCTCCCAAATTATGAAGCTCGTCGATCAACATAAAAACTCTATAGAAATAAAATGAAATGGCATTTGAATTTCATGAAACTCAAAACAAACAAAAAGAATATGAACTCAAACCCATTCTCGAAACAAACAGAGCCAATACCAATTCAATCCAAATTCAAAGGGAAAAATGAAGAATCCAAGTAAATTTTTGAGGGACCCTAGATTTTGATTAGAAATAAAGAAGGGGGTTGTTGGGGCCCAACAAATGGTGACTCATTGGAAGAAGCAGTTATCTATGGCCCTGTAAACTTTCATCACAAGAGAATAATAATAGACTTGGATATAATTTTAAGTTGTTTTGAAGAAAATCCACTTTAATATTACACAATATTAAGAGTAGATCAAATTTATAGAAAAATATCAAAAAGAAAAAAAGAATGCTTTTATAGAGGATTATAACATGAATTTGTGTTTTAATCAAAGAATCACGATGTTTATAAAAGGACTTTAATGCAGTTGTGAGCCAGCTTGTCAGTGGGCGTCCATAATATCAATAGGATAATAAACAACCCACTCAATTCTTTAATCACATCAATAGTTATATATCCCACATGAATTTTATGCTTTACACCAAAGAGTTAATTTAAAAGAATATACATGCTACCTCTCGACTTGACATTGCTTCATTTCCAGTAGGCCTTTTCGGTGCAGAACAAAGTTGTCTTGGTATCATGTGTGCAATTACTGCTAGCGGTGAGCTTGTTACCCAGAGCCAGGTTTACACATAGTTTCCACACTTAAGTGCTTCCAACCCTCTTATGCCACTTTAAATAATAATACAATCATAAATTGTAATAACAAACTCCCAAATTATGAAGCTCGTCGATCAACATAAAAACTCTATAGAAATAAAAATGAAATGGCATTTGAATTTCATGAAACTCAAACCAAACAAAAGAAAAGAATATGAACTCAAACCAGCCTCGAAACAAAGCAAACCAATACCAATTCAATCAAGTCAAAGGGAAAAAAATGAAGAATCCAATTAAAATTTCGAGGGACCCTAGATTTTGATTAAAAATAAAGAAGGGGGTTGTTGGGGCCCAACAAATGGTGACTCATTGGAAGAAGCAGTTATATATGGCCTATTAAACTTTCATCACAAAGAATAATAATAAGACTTGGATATAATTTTAAGTTGTTTTGAAGAAAATCCACTTTAATATTACACAATATTAAGAGTAGATCAAATTTATAGAAAAATATCAAAAAAGAAAAAAAGAATGCTTTTATAGAGGATTATAACTTGAAGTTGTGTTTTAATCAAAGAGTCACGATGTTTATAAAAGGACTTCAATACCGTTGACAGAGCCACTGCTGTCAGCAGACGTCCATAGCCTCAATAGGGATGTCATTTAACCCACTCGAATTCTTTAATCACATCCAATAGTTATATCCACATGGTGCATACTTCCATAAAAGTTAATTTAAAAGAATATACATGCTACCTCTCGACTTGACATTGCTTCATTGCCAAAAGGCCTTTTCAGTACCCCGACAAAGTTGTCTTGGTATCATGTGTGCATTTACCCACTGGCAGTGAGCTTGTTCAGTACCCCGACGGGTTTACACATAGTTTCCACACTTAAGTGCTTCCAACCCTCTTATGCCACTTTTAAATAATAATACAATTATAGATTTATTGATGACAAAGAGAGCGGGGTGATACTGGAAGTTAATTGCAATATAGGTGAATAATTGATCATTTGTTTTTGTTTTTTTTTCTTTCAAAACTGGAAGTTTAATCATGGTTTAGAGATTTTAGATTTCAGTTAATAAATCATCTAGAGAATGGGGAAGAACTTAAAAGTGATATTTTAAGAACATGGATGGTGTAAAAAGTCCAAGGATAATCGTAATTCCCAAAGATCTCAACACATTTAAGGGATAATACTCTGACAAAGACCGTTTAGGATTTCATAGTACTCAACTGACATACAAATCAATTATCTAAGTTGAACCTTAACATCAGAAACTGTTTGAACTGTTTAAAATTTCTTTTAAAAACATAAGATTTGAAATGAATGCTTCCTTCGACAATCGCTCTTTGATCAAAAATACATTTATTCAAAAAGACAGACAAGAAGAAAGTTCAATCAAAGAAAGAAAAACACACACACACACACACAACAAACTGAATCAGATTTTATTTATGGCATTCAAAATCAGAAGCATATCAAAATAAACAAAATAGAAATAGAAAAAAACTCACTTTTAAAAATAATTTGACCAAAAAAAAAACCAGGCCAACCTCTCATAGAGAAACAGGATCAAAAGGAAGAACAACACAGTTCAAATTTTTGTATATAGGAAGGTTCTTTTCTTAAGATATTGATGCATGATACATCATTTTGACCAAGATTATTATTAAAAGTCACAGAAAAATCCTTAACCAAGATGAGTGCAATTACGTGCAGTGGTAAGCTATGTTTGTTAGGGTAAAACTAAGATCAAATCCCTAATCTATTTATTAATGCTTCATAATATCTGAAATCATTACATGATTCTGCCAAGTTTTGAAAAAAAAAACATTTCATCAAGATAGCTACGAAAAAGGAAAAAAAAAAGAATTGAAAGAAGACTTCCCTCACAACATTCCGATGATGGTTCTCTTTGCATAACCACGTGCTTTCATAACTTCATTATTCAAAAGAAAAAAAGTGAAAAGGAAAGAAAAACCCAAAAGGAATCTATTCCTACACATACTCTAACTTCTACATAGATCAAAACGCTAAGTAAAATTGTTTTTCCAGTGCAACCACAAGAGCATCTTCAATCCTGCAAGGCATAGAAAGTCGAAAATCAAAATAAAAGAATGTAGTATTTGCAGATACAAAAGAAATATGTCATGTTTACCTCCTATATATTCATTTAAAAACACAACAAGCACGACCTTACCATTCTTTTTAAACTTCTTGATGTATGAATCCTCCAGCCATTCTGCAATCTTTTCATAAAAATTAGGATGCAAACTATGACTTCAATGAATTAGATCTGTCAATGGCGAACACATCATGAGAGGATTCAGGGCATCAATTAGATTATTGGTTTGAACACTTTCTTTGATGAGATGGATCGTTTCAAAATGCGAAGAATAATCATTAAAATTTGAACTAACCAAAGAATGAATATGCAATGTATAATATTTGATCTCCATAAGAATGAATGCATTGTATTTTTCAAAAATAAATCATGTAAAATCATCTTGCAACATGTATTTGTTCCATGCGAGTGATGAAAGTGAAAGAGCGTCAAATCCGACTTCATAAGTATTATGTTCGAAATTAATTTCACCAAATATTGGCATATCAAAAAGATTTGATTGTGATGGCAAAGAGTAGGATACCATCGGTAAAGTATCATGTCCACCAGAATCTAAGAACAAATAGGTATATAAAGAGTAAAAGGAATAAGAAATGAGCACATGGAAAGATTCTCTTGAGCTATGATATTTAACAATGGTATTCTCAAGACATTCCTCTTCACTTTCCTAAAAAATTTCACTCTGTTTTGGTGATAAATCCTTCAACATAATATGATCATCTAAATTTGCCTCATGTATGATAGATAATTCAAAACTTTCATGACAAACATCTAATATTTCTTGTGGATAAGGTATGATTTGTGGATGAAGGTTTA
>SNQJ01S0206419.1:16384-32476 GCA_010110895.2 Picea sitchensis | reverse complement strand
ATCTGTCACTGTCATAACTATCACTTAAATCCTGTCATGACATGTACCAATGTTCTTCAAAACATTCTTGCAGATCTGCGACTTGTCTATTCTACAACACACAGATGTTCACACCTTTCCCTACTACAAAATCGTGGATGTCTGCGTCTTTTATTACTGCAACTCATAGACTAACACAAAAATCTGTTAGTATCACTAATACTATCTCTATCACTCTATCTGTGTTCGTGTCTCAGTCTCAGTCATTGTCTAATCACTTTGTATTTGATAAAAAACTGACTGATCTGATAGAAAAGAATACTAATCCAATATCCAATTAGATCTAACACAACCATGCAATAGGTTCATACATATGTCTCATTGATATTGTATGATATAAGAAACCATTATATTAGCCATACATCAAACCCTCACTGTTTTGAAATCACAATTGGTACTAATAACAATATGTCTCAATCATAAACCCTAAACCATACATAATATATATCTTAAAAATATGCTCAATGAAGTGTACCAACAAAAAGAAACAAATACAATAGAAATGTATCCATGTAGATCTTCTTTATACATAATATACCATACAATCAATAGTCCCTCAAGGGAAAAAACTCAATCTCCCATGGCTATACCCCTAGAATTCACCAAGGATCTATTTAAGATAATCATATAACATACCTTTTGTTACTTTAGATAGCTCTGTTGTACCTTCTCAATGTTAGTCCTTCATGTATCCTTTTCTCAACTTTGCAACTTGTCATCGATGATAGATCTGAACTTCCTTTGCATCTTTTGTAATAGATCCACACTTTGTGTTCAATAAACTCTTGGGTATATACACTTTGTTCCACTATGGCCTATGGATGTCTGTTCCCTTCAAGTACTGCAACCTGTGTATGTCTTTAGTAAAACCCTAGTTCAATATCCACAGTCTCAACCCTTCGACTCTTGTAACTTCTCTCTTCGCTGCTTCTAACTCACTACTTTAGATTTGTCAATGATACCTTCCCATAACATTTCACAAAATAGATATTTAATGTGCTCAATTAGGTGCTAATGGGAGAGCCTTACTCTCTTATTTATACTCTCCAAGTAGCTTCCCTTAGGGGTTATATTCTAATTGTTTTACCCAACTTCCCTCTTTTAGGGCTAACCCAATTTCAACTACTTTACCCACTTGCAACCACTTTAACATAAATAGTAAACTCACTACTTATTGTTGCAACTAAGTTATTTTTAATTATTTTCTTATTGCAACAACTTTAGCCATGATTAACTCCTAGTTACAACCACTTTGACTAGTAAACATCCTCTAGGAGCTTCTAGAACTTGACTTCTTTGAATTTTTAGGGGCTTCTAGATAACTCATGAGGGTTCTCCAACTTCACTAAGCCATATCTCCTCAACCATGAGGAAATATGTGATGTACCATATATCATTGGAAATGAAATGACATGTACTATCCATATATGATAGTCTTTCCTTCAAATTCACTGATCTTTATTACATTATTCGTCAGAAAAACATGGGTCACTTATCCACACTTCTAGGGCTGCCAGAATTTGCTACTGGACTTGCTTCAAGGGTTGACATCAATGATCAACATCTCCATTGGACATGGAATCATGTCAAGGTTGTATAATTGGTTGAAGCATCAAAGAGATCCAAATGGAAGTGCAGGTTTGCAGAGCAGGTTATGCAAGGCTAACAAAGGACTAAGGGAGAGCATATAAATACTAATATTAAGATTCTATAGAGTCTGAATCGATTGCAAATTAAAATCAATAGAGGTTCTCACATAAATCATGAAACCAACTAGTAAGGAATTCCATAAACATACACAAGGATTTAAGGAGGACTCCATAGCCATGAAGGTAGAAATATAGTGAAGGCTATAAAGCTTACTGGAAGAGAAGGAAAAAGGGTATCATGAGATGAGGTGTGACTCATGGTGTGGAAGAGTCATCTCTATGTGCAAGAAGAGGAATGCAGGAAGAAGGAATTGTTATATATGTTCTAGGAACTTTTGTCTAAAGTACCCAAAGCAAGAAATTTATCTCTATTATGAGAGTGTACAATGAAAGCAGGGTACATGTGCAAATGGAGGGATGCAACATTCCATTTGGATCATATTGGTCTTGAGTGACCAAGTAGTGGTTCATAGTTAATGACTCAATGAAGTGAAGAGAGGTATTTAAAATTGAGCAAGGCCATGGATAACAAAGGATATTAGAAAATATGACATAAAAGAAACAATTCAAAATGTTGAAAGGCCAATGAATAAGAATGGTATTTCAAGACTGATTTGGTCAAGGAAATGGGGAGTGCTTAATTAGATTGCAATGTTAATATTCAACTAGAGTAGTGCATGTTAAAACACTATCAATATTGAGTATTTTTAGCCAAAATATGTTGGGACATGATTATTTTCATAAATTAAGCAGTTGTGTGATGACAACACTAGTGGATCTACTGACTGGAAATGCAAAGTGGCCAAGTGGATCTTGGCTAGAAGGTTTAGAATAGTGGTGCATAGTTGAGAAGAATGAAAGTGCAAGGGAATCAAGGTTCTACAGGAATTCAAGGACATCCATCTACAATAAAATAAATAAATAAATAAATATGAAATACATATGCACTATAGTGCATATTAGAATTGATGCATGATGCATACAATAAAGATAGAATAAATGTGCATGAAATAGACATGAAATATTAAATAATTAATGCATATTTATGTGCATTGGCGCATGTGGGCATGCTTGAACATGCTTGTGGCATGATTATAGACTGAAGGTAGTCTGTAAATTATGTGTAAAATAATGATGTCATGATAATTGAATAATACTAATGATGGATTGTGTATCTAGGAAAAAAATGTTATAGCATGGATGAGAATGATGATGGTGATGTTGCTTCTATATAGGAAGTCCATCTATATGAAGAAAATGAGGATGATAATGTGTTGATAAAGAGGTTGATAAAATAATCCTACGAGATTCTACAAAATACCAGTTGATTGGGTAGAATCAAGTAATTTTATAACAACCATGTAGGTATGCATTTGGTTGCCTATGTTGCATAAAATGATGAATGGAATTGAGGTAAAAGTTCCCACAATTAAATTTCAATATATGGATTGATGTGTAAAGGCAGAGACCCTTGGAGGTATAAATGTTGTTTAATGCTTGAAAGAATTTATATAGCATTAGTGGTATGTTACATTGGTTATGAGATCATAAAGATCATAACCAAGTCTACTCAGGAGATATATTCCTACTATAACAATGGATGCCAAAAGAAGAAGACATGTGTGAGGCCATGTTGTGGTTAGCTATGGAAAGGTTTTGGAACCATACAAATTCTTAATGGTCTTTCCTCATTTAACCTATGTTTGGACTGCAACCTCTTTGCTGACATTGAATAAAACTAAGGGATCATGCTCCTAGTGTTGTGTAAGGGTTGAAGAGGAAGGTATCCAAATAATCGAACAAGTAATTGGGAACGGCTTGGATAATGTGTTAAGGTGATGGCTAGACCTTCCCACTGACCATGGTTGAATACATGATACATATATGTGGTATTACAGAGGCAATGTAGAGATTCATTGTGTAGATATGGCCATCGGTATTGGTGCATTGGTTTGTTGATTATGTTTGATGGCATTATGAAAAGATTGGTACACTAGATAATATGTGTGCAAGGAACAATAGTTTCATTCCATTTAATGTGAATGATGGTTGGAAGTGATCAAATTTTTAGAGTAATATGATTATGAAATCACTTCACGGACTAAATGAAAATGTTGTAGTGAAATGATATTGTGCATGACATAGTAACAACTAGTTTGGGTACAAGAAAATTGGAGAAATTGAAGGAAGAATGATCTTGGATATGGAAGGGAAGTAAGCCCATAAAAAATAATTATATCTATTGTTGAAAGATCGAAACCTAATGAGAAGAAAAATCATGCTTGGGAAATTACTTTTTCCTATATAAAATAGATTTGAAAATTGTACGATGATTCCTCATATTGACTCTATGAATATGATGCAGATGAGACGATTTCCACATATTACATATTTGCTAGTGGAATTATAGCAGCAAGTTGACATTCATTTGTACAAGAACACCTTGGAAAATGATGGATTTCCTGAGGAACTTGTAACATACCTAGCCACCCACAGGTCGGGGTACACTACCTTCAAGCCCACCCTTGGAATTCTTTCTCTTACCAATACCTTTTTTTAAATTTAAGGATGCATAAAAGAAAAGACTCTAACGACATGCACAACAGTATTCAACAAGCATGCATAGTTTAAAGATTCAATTAAATGAGAATTAAATATACAATGGAAATACATTCATATACATGTAAATGATACCATAACAAAGAGCACTTATCTTTATGAAATATGAAACCAACTGGCTGTAGACCAAGGACGTTCCACCCAAACATAGACACTACTGTTCAAATACTCAACAACAACGTCACCCTCGAGCTAGGGTTATGAATCCACAAGGACGGTTCCAGAGTGTTACTTGGCTTCCCAAACCAGTCAACACTCAAGCTCTCACAGGCTTCCCAGCTCTCACAGAAATCCAAGTACCCAACTCTCTTCTACCCAGCTTGCACCACCTGAGAGAATGAACCTCCACCCTTCTCTGCCATGCAGTTCCTCAGGAAGACTTTTTCCTTATTCGGGCTCTAGCGCAATTGGTCCAGAATCTCAATGCTAGAACTCTCAGGATTCGTAGATGTGAGAAATGCTGGACACAGGCCAATGCATCTCAAACATGCATGCCTCATGTCATGGATGGATCACACCAGCGACCACTACAACCGACCATACCGTGGTTAATTCTTCAGTAGTTTGGTTCCCTTTCCCAAGCCAAGACACGGATGAGGATTGATCAATGAATGGGTAAGTGGGTGCATGAAAATGAGTGAAGGAAATGAGTGAACGTACAAGAAATCAATGAAGAAGCCATCAGTCCAACCCCCCCATCAGACCAGAGGTGGGTTTAAGTAATTTAGTGGGGAATCAAGAACCTCCTGGCCTTCCCCAAGTAGCTCACATAACTGATCCCCTCCCTTATACAAAAAGAAGTAAATAAAATTAGGAATAAACACTTAGCCCCTCAAGCCCCCTCTCTTGTGGAATCATAGCCCCCTATAACTCTAGTCCTTGTCTGTCTAGTAGCCAACCATGTATTTATTATTGATATTGATAAAAAACATTACATGTCTTGGGCACAATGGCCTTTTAATAATTGTTTGGGCACTCTAGCCTCTTAGCATTGTAACAATACATTATTTAAAATGGGGGTTCAAAACCTGGGGTGTTACATCCCCTCCCCCTTATTTTGGCACTGTCCTCAGTGCATATACAATTTAGAGATCAAAATATCAAATTTATTCAAAAATCTGTGGGTACTCTGCCCACATGGAATCTTCACGCTCCTAGGTAGCATCTTCAGGACCATAGCAGGTCCACTGAAATTTTACCAGCTCTATAATTCGATTCCGGAGCATTTTGAATTTTCTGTCCAATACCCGCACTGACTGAACCTGAAAATCTCCCTTTGTCTCTACCTGAATCAGACACCAATCAATAACATGGTTAGGATCATGTAAATATTTATTTAGTAAAGAGAGATGAAACACATTATGCACATTCATGGAAGCATACAATGCAAGCATGTATGTAACTAACCCTATTCTGTCCAATATTTCAAATGGACCACAGAATCTGGCTTCCAGCTTTGTACAACTGCCCAATTTCAAAGATCTTTTTTTGGGCTTCACTTTCAAAAGTACATGCTCCCCTAATTTAAATTCTCTAGCTGTCATGTTCTTGTTTGCATAAACTTTCTGTCTATCCTGAGCTTCCTTTAAATTCTACTTGATCTTGACCACCTGGTCTTCCATGTCTTTGAGAAACTCTGGCCTAAGTACCACTATATCTACTGGGTTGTCCCAACTTACTGGAGTATCTCATTTCCTACCGTACAAGGATTCAAATGGGATCATTCTCAATGAATCTTGATACCCATTATTATATGAAAACTCAACCAAGTGTAACTAATCTTCTAACTTAGATGGCTTATCCATCACATACATTCTCAACATGTCTTCAATTATTTGATTGACCCTCTCTGTTTTCCCATCTGTCTGGGGATGATATGTTGTGCTAAAGTTTAAATTTGTGCCAAATCCTTTAAACAATCCCCTCTAGAAATTGGAGGTAAACTTCGTATCTCTGTCCAAGACGATTTTCCTAGGTATCCCATGCAACCTAGCAATTTCCTTCATGAAAATTTCTGCAATATTAGCCGTTGTATGTGTTGTCTTCACAGGAACAAAATGAGAAGCCTTTGTTAATTTGTCAACCACCACCATGATTGAATCATGTTTCTTATTCATTCTGGGTTATCATGTGATGAAATCCATGGTGATCACTTCCCATTTCTTCTCTGGGATTGGAAATGGATGCAACAAACCCATCGGGTGCCTATGCTCAGCCTTCACCATCTGACATTCCATACATCGAGCGATGTAATCAACAACATCATTCTTCATTCATAATCAAAAGAACTGGATTCTTACTGCTGTAATTGTTTTCTGGTAACTGGGATTTCCAACATAAGGAACATCATGCATTTCCTTTAGTACCAAATTCCTCAGTTCTCCAGAACTAGAAACATAGATTATATTTTTATGCATGAGTAGTTCATCTTCCTTTATCTCATACTCCTTTATTTTCTACTATACATATCCTTGTTGTAAGTTTTCCTTTACGTGTAGGTAATGCTGGTCTATAACAAGGCCATCTAAAATTCTTCTCTTCAAGTCTGATTGATGCATACTGACAACAGTAGCATGCATGATATTCACTCTTCTACTAAGTGCATCACCAAATTTATTCTCATTTCCCTTGATATGCTTGATATCAAAGTCATATTCACTTAAAAATTCCAGCCATCTTGTTTACCTGACATTCAAGGTCAGTTGATCAAAAATATACTTTAGGCCAATGTGGTCTGTCCTTAATTCGAATTTATTCCCCATGAGATAATGCCTCCACATCCTCAAGGTGTGAACAATGGTAGCAAGTTCCAAGTCGTGGGGGGCATAGTTCCTCTCATGTTCTTTAAGCTTTCTGGACTCAGATCCAATGAGATGTCCATTTTGTGTGAGGACTCCCCCAAGTCCTTCCTTACATGCATCTGTATATACCACAAAAATTTCATTTGGGTCAATAATATTTAACATAGGTGCACTAGTAAGTAATTCCTTCTACAGATTAAAAATGTTTTCACACTTGAGCACCCATTCAAATTTAGTTCCCTTCTTTTGCAAAGAAGTGATTGGATGAGCAATCTCAAAGAACCCTACTATGAACCTTCTGTAGTAGCCAACGAATCCCATAAAATATCTGACGTCTGACACATTTCTGGGTGTTGGCCATCCTCTAATGGCTTCGATCTTCTCTGGATCTACTGCTATGCCCTGCTCTGAAATAATGTGTCCCAAGTAATGGATCTACTTTTGATAAAAATAACACTTACTCAACTTGGCATACAACTGATGTTCTCTCAGTACTTGCAACACCAGTTTTAAGTGATGTTCATGATCCTCTTCAGACTTAGAATAGATAAGTATGTCATCCAGGAGCACTATGAAAAACTTATCCAAATTATTTCTGAATATGCTATTCATTAAGAACATGAATACAAATGGTGCATTGGTCAGTCCAAATGGCACCACTACAAATTCATAATGCCCATACCTGGTCCTAAAGGCTGTCTTCTGAATGTATTCTTCCTTGATTCTTACCTGATGGTATCCTGCCCTTAGGTCAATTTTTGAAAATATATTTTCTCCTCTTAGTTGATCAAAGAGGTCATCAATTCGGGGTAGAGGATACTTGTTCTTTATAGTGCACTTGTTCAATCGTCGAAAGTCAATACACAGCCTCAAGGTTCCATATTTCTTTTTGATGAAAAGTACTGGTGCTCCCCAAGGTGAAACACTTGGACGTATGTACCCTTTCTTCAACAATTTCTCCAATTGCATTTGTAATTATTTTAACTCTGGTGTGCTCATTTTGTAAGGTGTTTTTGACACCAGGGCAACTCCTGGCACTAAATCAATCGAGAAATCTATCTCCCTTCTTGGTGGCAATCCGGGTAGTTCTTGGAATACATCTTCAAATTCCTGTAGTATCGAGAAAACTTCAAGGCTTGGCCCCTTTGTATTATCTAGCTCTTCCACATGAGATGCATACAATTGACATCCTTTCCTAAAACATCTTTTTAGTTGTAAGGCTGAAATCTCCCTTCTAGAGATGGGTCTTGGAACTCCTTTCACAGTGCTTTGTTTTCAATTTCCATCAAGACATGTAAATGTCTTGTTATGACAATATAGGACAACATGATGCTTGTCCAACCAATCCATTCCAATCAGAATATCATAAGACCCCAATGGTATGCTATTTAGATCAATACTAGTATTCATACCATTAAGACTTATGGAAAAACTTCTGACGATATCATGGATTCTTATTTTGGCTCCAGTGGTTAACTGAACCAAACTTGCTTTTCCAAGTTTACTTTTCTCCAAATGCAATCTATCCACTATCTTAGTATCAATGTAGAAATGACATGCTCCTAAATTAATCAAAATGACATGCTCCTGAATTATGATCTTACCTTTCGCCTCAATCATATTGGACTGATACTCTACTTGTTGATCATCTAAAGCTGCATAATTTATTCCCATATCTTCGACTTTTGTAGCCTGTTGGATGTTGTGCACAGTCTTGACTCTGTCATTTCTGTGTGGGAAATCCTTGTACAGGTGATCTTCCTTGCATCCCCAGCATTGGATTGGTGGTCTTCCCCTTTTTCCCAAGGAATCTTCTATCTTGAAATCCCTCTTATCATACTGATCTTGACAATTTTTATTAGGCTCATTCCTATTGAAGGGAGGTTTGAATCCTTTCCTCCTCTGACCGAACTTCACATTTTTCTTGTCCTTCCAATATTTCTGCAGAGATTATCTTCCCTAGCCTTTCTCATACATGTATTTATCCTTCTCAATGGATTTAATCAAGGTCTTGGGCTCATCATACTTGATCTTTTCCTTATAAAAGGTTGGCATTCCACATATAAATATCTGTATTTTCACTTTCTCATCACCAATGAACCTGACATAATTTAACAATCCGAAGAACTTCTTCTCGTACTTTGCCATATTCATGCTTCCCAACCCGAGTTCAAAGAAATCTTGCATTTTCTTGTCATAGAAATTCTCTGAGAGGTACTCCTTCTGGAAGTACTTATTGAACTGCTTCCAAGTGATCTTACTTTCATTAACATGTTCCACTTGCTTCAGTTGGTCCCACCATATTGCAACTTTCCCATGTAAATGGTAGGTGGCAATCCTAGCTTCCAGTTTGGATGAATAGTTATGCAACTGAAAATATCTCCAGAGTCCAAGCAACCATGCTTCAACATCATATTCCCTTTTTCTTTCACCCACAAAGGAAGGTGTCTTGAGCTTCCTCGACTCTCCTTGCAAACTATCTACCTCTTGTTTTCTTCTTTGTTGTCTAATAGGAGACACCTCTGGACTGCTTGTAGGATATTCTGATGCATAAAACTTTCCTTCTGAGGGAGGAGGTGGGTGGTGTCTATGAGCTCTACTGGCACTTATGGAATAACCAGCTCTTCCATGATCATCCCTTCTCTCATGGCACCTACCTTCTTCCTCTTGTCTTGAGTTTGATCCCTTCTTCATTTTCCTCTGCAACTTATTTAATCTCTGCAACACTCGAGCATTTATCTGACTTTTCTCTCTCATCAGTCTCTTGTTGTCTTCTTTGTAACTTTGCACTTCCATATTCACGCTTCTTACCATTTTTGTTAATGTTTCCTTCTTTCCTTTTCCCTTGTGTCCATTGTACTCTATCTCTGCATTACCAATTTTGGTATTCTGGACTTCAAGATCCTTATCATGACTGTAGGCTCCCTTGCCTTCTTCCATTTCCTCAATACACATCTTGAGTTGATGTGTTTAGACCCTTTAATTCTGCAAAATGTGCAAGTGACCCTTTTTTTAGAATTATGCATATGATAAACAAGATTTTCAACCATGCTACAGGTCTCTTTTTTCTTTTTCATGGAGATCATATCCCCATTCTCCAAAAATAACAGTGTCCTGTTATCCTTGGTTGACATAGAATTTCATCCTGCACAGGCGCTTCCTTCAAACCACCTTCCCAGGTGACCAGGACTAGAAACCATGGCTAAATCCTTCCTTAGCACTTTTCTATCTTGAAGACAACCAATTCGACCCTTAGCCCTCCTTCCCTCAGCTCTCAATCTGCATATGACCACGACCATGAACACGCGCTTAGCTGAAAAAGCGCTTGTCCAGAGCTTCGAGACTTCAAAACTTTTAGTGAGGACCAGATCAACGGTCCTCGTCCTCTTTCATGATCAACAATCAAGATCCACTTCGGGACTCCACGCTTCGGGAGTCTCAACTTTCCTCAGTTTCCTATTCTAGGAATGATTTTACCCGGAGTTCATGATCTGCCAACAAGTGTCCTCCCACAGATCGACAACTGTGAATCACTTCGACTCTTTGGGCTTCGGAAGTTTCAAACTTTCCTCCTGGACTTTCTTCCATAGTGCTTTCACCTGAATTCAACGATCCTTCGATGTGTGTCTTTTGGAATCTACGGTCGATATGTACTCTGGCCTTCGGGCCTTCGGGAATTTTTGACCCAACGCAACCTATCACATCTTTCCCCTCTAGAGTGCCCAATCTCCAGACTGCACAATTTGTCACCACATGGAGAAATACTGGAAGCAGACATGTGGCCCAATCAGGTGGGTGACACATGCCACGTTCTAACTGACTTTTCAATACTCCAAATTCTCAAAACTTATTGACATGTGGCACACATCCCATGTGTCCACGTCATCCTAGGTGACGTCTACAAGCCACATCACTTCGGGGATTCTAGGATCCACATCACCCCTAGGTGACATCATCGTTTCCCATCTCTTCGGCTCTTTGGGCTTCAAGACTTCGGGAGTTTCGATACTAGCACACTTCCAATTCTCACACTCTGAATTCCTGAACTGGCCAATCTGTCGCCATGTGTCCTCCTAGATCAGACAACTAATATTCACTTCGGGTCTTCACCCAGAGTCCACAGATTTGTGCCATGTCTCTTCTGGACCAGATGACCCAGATTCACCTTGAAAGATCCGACGCTTGAGATTTACTCTAGACAATCTGGCGACTGAGATCTATTTTAGATGATTGAATGATTGATATTTACTTTGGCTCTCTGAATCTCTAGGATTCGGGAGTTTCAAATATCAACCGAAAACCTCTCAAACATATTTCTCTAGAGTTACTGATCTACTGACATGTACCTCTTGGTGATCGATGATCGGGATCTACTTCAGCTATTTCACCTCCTCCTCATCCACAAACGTCTAGAGTTGTGGATCTCATCCCACCTGTCTCCCCTGACGATGGATGGCCCAAAAATACTTCATCTATACGGAGTTTTGATGTTTGAGCCCTAACATGTCGCATCACTTAATTCCTTCCAATTTGTGGGGGCACGCATCGACGGTTTGGAGTAACCCACTTTTCTCCCCACAATTCTCTTGACACAGACACGTAACCCCTTGGTGAATCCATGGTTTGGATTGCGGGACCTCCTTGAGGAATTATCTCCTATGCAACTTGGTTCCCTGCAATACTAACTATTAATTGATCTCTCTCTCCCATGGGATCTTACGGTTGTGACCTTATCCCTTGCTTCCTTTTCATCAGATGACCCATGTTCACCTATCCTCCAATCCTCCGATCCTAGATCTCTCCTAATCTTACAGTGGAAATCGCTCCCATATTCAAAGGGGGACGACCACGATCCTTCGAATCCCTTACAACGGGTCTCTGACATTCTATATCCTACGTAGATTCTGCAACACCATTCCTCTTGAGATTTTCAACTCCATGGTCAGAGTTTGATCTGTAACCATGAGACTCTGACCAACAAACCAGGCCCATATTGACCCAGTGTTTCAACCAAAAGATTTGATACCAAACTGTAACATACCCAACCACCCACAGGCTGAGGTACGCTACCTTCAAGCCCACCCTTGGACTTATTTCTCTTACCAATACCTTTTTTTAAATTTAAGGATGCATAAAAGAAAAGACTCCAACGACATGCACAAGACTAATCATCAAGCATGAATAGTTTAAAGATTCAATTAAACAATAATTAAGTATACAATGGAAATACATTCATATACATGTAAATGATACCATAACAAAGAGCACTTATCTTTATGAAAGATGACACCAACTGGCTGCAGACCAAGGACGTTCCACCCAACCATAGACACTACTACTCCAAAAATCAACAACAACGTAACCCCTCAGCTAGGGCTATGAATCCACAAGAATGATTCTAGAGTGTTACTTGGCTTCCCAAACCAGTCAGCACCCAAGATCTCATAGGCTCCCCAGCTCTCACAACAATCCAAGTACCTAGCTCTCTTCTTCCAATCTTGCACCACCCGAAGGAATGAACCTCCACCCTTCTCTGCCATGCAGTCCCTCGGGAAGTCCATCTCCTTATTTGGGATCCAGCTCAACTGGTCCAGAATCTCAATGCTGGAACTCTTAGGACTCACAGTTGTGAGAAATGCTGGACACAGGCCGACACATCTCAGACATACAGGCCTCAAGTCATGGCTGGATCACACCAGCGACCAATATAGCCCACCATACTGTGGCTAATTCTTCAGTAGTTCAATTCCCTTTCCCAAGCCAATATGCAGATGAGGATGGATCAATGAATGGGTAAGTGGGTGCTTGAAAGTGAGTGAGGGAAATGAGTGAACATATAGGAAATCAACGAACAAGCCATCAATCAAACCCCCCCATTAGACAAGAGGCAGGTTTAAGTAATTTCGCGGGGAATCAAGAACCTCTTGGCCATCCCCAAGAAGCTCACGTAACCGATCCCATCCCTTAGACAAAAAGAGGTAATTAAAATAGGAATAAACATTTATCCCCTCAAACCCCCTCTCTTGTGGATTCATAGCTCCATATAACTCTATTCCTTGTCTGTCTAGCAACCATCCATGTATTTATTATTAATAATGATAAAATACATTACATGTCTTGGGCACACTGACATTTTAATAATTGTTCGGGAACTCTGGCCTCACAACATTGTAACAATACATTATTTAAAATGGGGGTTCAAAACCTGGGGTGTTACAGAACTATATAATGATGAAAGGGATGTCTGAGCCTAGAGGGTGAGTACAACAAGAAGAACTACGTTGTCAGGCTTGAAGAGTGAACTATTGTGTGGAAGTTTCACTGTCGAAGAACCATGTTGTTAGGCATGAAGAGTGAAATCCTATGTGAGTTGTACTGCAACAACAAGGTTGTTGTTGGTTATTTACTGGTATTTTTCCTAGTAGTGAGTCTCTTGAGTTCCCATTAGTGAGATTCCTAGTTACATGTGCCAAAGAGATGAATTGTGAAGCTTGATGGACCAAGTACAGTGAAGGGGGAACATTCCTTGGGTCATCCATGATAAAATAATGGTACAACTCAACAGACTGAGAGCAGTGAAGGGGGTACATTCTTTAGGTTGGGAAAGTTGAGAGGAAGAGAGATGGTGGAAATTAGTATAATTGTAGGAGAATTCCAATGGGTTATGTATCTATGTTTTGAGGTTGGAGGGATATGCATCTGTGTTTTGGGGTCGAAGCTCCTATATAACTATGGTTTATGGGGTTCATAGTGCCTATGTATTTATATTTAGGTTAAAATTCTTGCGTGATATTAGGTTGGAGAGGCTATATGTTGATTAAAGGCCAAGGACACTAGTTTTTTAATATGTATGAACACTTGTAGGGTGTTTTGCATTGAGGACAGTGAAAAAATAAGGGGGAGGGAATGTAACATCCATGGTTTTAATCCACACAAATCACAATGTAATTTTATAAATTTGAATTAGGCTAGTGAGCCAATATGTCGGGGAAAAGAAACCGTATTGCTTAAAAATGGTTGAGGGCCAAACTATGTATTATGTAAATTGAAATGATTAATAAAAGTAGTAATCATTGTATGCAATACGAGACAGATGAAAACAATGGGGGGCTATGATTCCACAAGAGAGAGGGGTCCAAGGAGGATTTATGCATGGGTATTAATCCAAACCCACATTCATGAAATTACTATCATTGTGTATAACCTTTTATTTGTTGTTGAGTGTTCCTAGATCCAATCATTAAACTCATGTAAGAGGGTGGGTGTGAGGAGTCACATCTTATAGTTATTGGGAGCATGGGGATGAAGTACAATCATCTTTGGGAAGAGTGAGAGNACCGTATTGCTTAAAAATGGTTGAGGGCCAAACTATGTATTATGTAAATTGAAATGATTAATAAAAGTAGTAATCATTGTATGCAATACGAGACAGATGAAAACAATGGGGGGCTATGATTCCACAAGAGAGAGGGGTCCAAGGAGGATTTATGCATGGGTATTAATCCAAACCCACATTCATGAAATTACTATCATTGTGTATAACCTTTTATTTGTTGTTGAGTGTTCCTAGATCCAATCATTAAACTCATGTAAGAGGGTGGGTGTGAGGAGTCACATCTTATAGTTATTGGGAGCATGGGGATGAAGTACAATCATCTTTGGGAAGAGTGAGAGACAAACAAGCAATGGAAAGAGAAGGAAATTCTTATGTAGAAGAGATGATTTTTTTACATGCAAATATAGAGTAGCAAGAGATGAGTTGAGTGCTCCGAAGATTACCAACCATGCTGTGCTCAAAAGTAGCCATTGTTTGGCTATATTTTATGCTGAGAAAAGGGTCTGTGTTCCTGTAAAATGGGTTGTAAGACTGTAGTGCATTTTCCTATTGAGGAAATGGCTCAAGAGTCTTGTGAAGGTTGTTATGAGAACTCCTAAATCATATGAGAGTTCATGTAGTCCATAATTGAGAGATTCCTAGCCAATCGAGTGCACTAGAATCCCTGATAAATGAATGGTACAACTTGAGGGATTGTGAGAAGTGAAGGGGGTACATTCCTTGGGTTGAGTAGGTTGTGGGGAAGAGAGTTGGAGGATTGGAACTGTTGTGGGGGTAGAACCTAGGTTTTGGTTCTCTTGTGTGTGGAGAGTGGAAAACCAAGAGGGCTAGACCTTTTTTTGGACTCATAGCCTCAACTTTGGGGTGGCCTTCTATTGAGAGAAAATGAACAAGAATGCATATGGTTGGGAGGTTCATCCTCCATACACAACTAGTTGGTTAACTATTAAAAAATAATTTTTCTGTTGTCTTTATGATGATATTACTCTATGTAAATGTTTTATATGAATGCAATGTGTTTGTTGTTTATATTGAATAGTTGCATTCATGGTTTTCCTTATGTTGTATATGCATCTAGAATTATGGTATGATAAATGGTTAAATATGTGTGTGATCTGTAGCGGGTAAGCTACATGAAATTTATTAAAAGAAAATATTAATTTCAGATGTGTATTCCTCACATAATGTTCCCCAGTTGGATTGGGGTACGTTGCAATTCTTTTCCTTGGTATATGTGCTAGAGGAGGCACATTTCGTATGGAGGTATTTGTATTATGTGGAATTGACATATTCTACATGATACACATGTTGAGGAGGATGGGGCCATTTCATAACATGTAGAGTTATATTTTAGAGGAGAATTAGGCACTAGGGGGAAGCGTGCTTGGTCCTAGGGGCATTAGTGTTGATACTGAGAGGGGGGTGAATCAGTATCAAGTAAAATTTAAAACCTTTTTCAACTTATACTTAAACCATTCAACTATATCCAATGAGAAATGAACAATAGTAAAAGAGTTACACCAATGCACCACAATACACCATGCACAATATATGAGAAATAATCAATAGTTATTGTTCAAGGGAAGTAATGACTTCCAAAGGTAGCTACAACTTCCAAATGTAAAGGGAGGGATAAACCTCCAAGAGG
>SNQJ01S0206418.1:0-16374 GCA_010110895.2 Picea sitchensis | reverse complement strand
GTTTTATTAGTTTAGGATTGTATATAAATAAGCTCCTTTGAGCATGTATCTTTATTTTGTTACTTTTATTTTTCGGCCTGTATTTTCAGCAGTGGGATGTTTTGAGCATGACTCCATAGCCCAACAGCAAGGCACTGAAGCTGTGGAATGAGTTCTTAGAGCATCACAGGGATGACTATATCCCCCATGAAGCCTAATGTTAGCGATATTTCTTGTCTTGGGCCTAAGGTACCCAGGTCTACAGGATGAATGTGAAACACCCAAGCGCAGCAGTGGAAGGATCTCTTCTCCAATTACAAGTCAAGCGAGTGGGCAAGGTTTTGTTGTCGGTAGCCGAGATCCATCCACGAAGCAGATCAACGGTCATCAGGATTTTGGGGCTGCCAAGTTACCCGATATATAGTGTAAGAGAAAGCACCTATATTTTAAAGCTAAGTCTGGGTTGTTTGATCCATTGACGCATGGCGCAAGATCTGGTCACATCGGCATATCGACATTCGGGAGTTCGAGGGGTAAAAGTCCCTCATCATTTCATATCTCGAAACCCTGAACCCCGAAATGCCGATAAGCGATCTTCAAAGCCGAGCTCACGATCTTAGCACCAGGTCACATCAAGTGAGCCTGCAAATGGGGGCAACCCCCTTTATAATAATGTACTATTTGGGCCGTTCATCTGAAGAACGCACAGTGCACATCCGTGTCACATTGGCATTCAGGAGTTCAAGGGGAAAGCACTCCTCATCACTTCACTTCTCGAAACCCCAAACCCCGAAATGCCGATAGCGCCCAGAATCAGGCCCGTGGTTTTGGCGCCTGTTCGTAAAGGAACAAGCCTAGAGGAGGGGCGCTAATGTTTATCATTTGGTCACTCGTGTCCCAAAGTGCTGAATTGAGTTTCAGAGGGGGGGCACTGTGTTCTCCAGACGTTGATTCGACGTGATCTAAATCCCGAAACCTGCTGGGAATAAATGAAGAAGAGAGAGGGTGGTTGAAACCTTGCCTCACTCATTAATTGAAAAGTATGGCGGGTCTGGCAGGCGGTCTACTCGAGAGGGTCCTGAATCCCCTTTTTTCCGAAAGAGCCATGCTCGAGTTCTCGACTAGCCGAAGGAAGTCTGCACACGCTAGCTCAGCACTTAATGGATCGGCTACTCCCCTTACTGGAGCCACGCGTAGATAAGATGGCGTCTGTCATAGGCACACGATCATCCTGAGTCTACATGGGCAGACTGTCAGAAGACATGCAGATGCAATGTTTTTAATGCAACATCTTGTTTTTGTTGTTGTTGTTGTTTTGGAGTATATGTAGGCATTTTCGCCATTTTTGTAAGCATCGATGGTTGAGCAAGGCTCCCGATTGTAAAGTTTTGATGAAGCGTTGGTCGCTTTGGTTTATGTATATGGCATTTGAGATTTCTTACTTTATGGATGTCATCTTCTTCCATCTCTTTGTTTACCGTGTTAGAACAGCTCGGAATTGGAGGATCCAGTCGAGTTGTAGCTGTTATAGGATGGTGTAGGTTGGATCACTGTAACAGTTACATCGTTTCTAATCAGTTCCTGTTATTTTCGTAGTGCTGAACGACTTGGAATTGGAGGATCCAGTCGAGTCACTCTTCATCTCCTTGAAGCTCTGGACCAAGAGGATCTTGGCTTCTGAGTTTTTCATCCTTAATTTTTCGAGGGCCTGTCGCCCGAGGCAATCTTGTTCACCCTTCTCACAAGTCTTCCATCTACCACCTTTAATTCATTTACTGACAGAAGTTGGATCAAGACCTCCCTTGCTGCATACATACCAGGCACTGTCTCCTAAGTCAAAGTTTTATCTTCTTGAGTCTATATCCATTTGATCACCCCATTTATTAAACTGTGACATAAAACTGATGGGCATCGGGCTCTGCTCCTGAAAGCAATCTAGGAGTGACTTCTGACGCTAACAAAATCCATCACTTCCACCTGGGTATCATGCTCTAAATACTTCTATTGCTAATTCTTCCCAGAATTCGTCATGAGGTGATAATATTTTTGTTCCTCCTAGGTATAATGCTGCTAGTAGTTATGTTCCTACACCTAACCAGGTTCTCTCTGGGGGGCCTATAATTCCTCCTCCATATTCACCTGGAGGATATAATCATCCTATCCCAAGTAGATCCAATCAAATGGGAGGCACAAGTCATTATGTTTCTTTTGGTTATCACATTCTTGTTGGAGTTCAACCTCAAGTTGGGGAGCAACCCCAATTTGGATGTCACAACCCAGTGTATGGGTAGTATACCCCTGGATTATAATCTCAACCTTGGAATTTTCCTTTCCAAGGCCATCAACAAATTCCTAGGGGGAAATCTCCTCAAGTTAATTCTTTTATACCCCCTAACCCTGGGCAACCATATCCAGGTTCTATGAATCCTACCTGGGATCAAGGTTTTCAATCTAATTCTCCTTCCCAAGGAAGCTTACCCAATCAAAAAAATCAAGTTGGATATTTGACAGAAAACCCTCCAAAACTGAATTTTATATGACCCTCTAACTATATACAAATTGCTTATGGTCCTACTGGTATACCTACGAGACTACCTCCTCTGAATTACCAATTTCCTCAAGTGAACAGACAGTTGTTGTTTCTTGCTACTTTGGATTTACCAGATTTGTCTAGGATTTTGAATGATCCTATCTTGCATTCTCCTTATTGGTCGGTCATACCTGCCAAGTTACCATTAGACATTCCTAAGTTTGACGGTAGATCAGGAGAAGACCCAAATAATCATGTCACCACTTTCCATATTTGGTGTTCATCCAACTCTTTGATGGATGACTCCACTAGATTACGTCTTTTCCAACAAACTCTGACAGGTTCAACAACCAAATGGTATATTGAATTGTCGTGAGGATTCTTCAATGACTTAAATACCTTAACTATGGATTTTTGAACACATTACCAGCTACCACTCTGATACGAGATAGAAATCAAAATTTTGATCTCATTTAAACAATCTTCATCCACTCACATTTCTGATCACATTCATGAGTGGAGGAGGAGAAGATGCTTAATCAAAGTTCCCCTTACTGATCAAATATTGGCCGAGTGGTTTACCAAGTCACTCATTGGTCCTATATCCCATGATTTTTCCATGGGTGGTGTCATCACTAAAGAGCAGGAGATTAGTTGTGCTCAATACTTGAATCTCTTTTATTCACAAACGGGCACACTATATGACTTGATCCTTGATGCTCCTCACTCGTATACAAATCAAACCCCAACACCTCTAGTAGCTTCTTATGTTTTTGATGGATTTATTGGCACGTTCCATGGTGAGACTCAATCTAAACAATATAGTCATGCCAATCCCAAGTCTAATACCGCTAATGTACAAAATAATCCTCCTCCTACTCCTTCTCCCAGTAAAACTTCTGAAGTTAATACGGTTCAATCTACACCTACCGGTAAAAATCAAAATAAAAAGAAAGGGATGGGAAAGTATAAGGAGGACAAAAATAATAATCAACCATCTGATAAACCCAAGACTCAGCCTGTTGATGAAAAAGAAAAGTGAAAACCTCGTTATCCTTATATTATTTGTGGTGAGGATAATTATACGAAAGATTGTCCACGACGTGCCGAGGTTACTAAGTTCCTACAAGGGACCGCGACACCTACCCTACCTATCATTTTGTCACAACCTTTTCCTTCTCAGCAGCAAGCCCAATTGGTCATTCATGAACAACCTTCCCTCTCTACCACGTATTATATATTTATGTGTACTGGTGACTCCAAGAAGAACGAATTTGCAGTCGCTACTCGAGCACAAGATTATTCACCTTCGAAAGAGAAATTTGATGATTGAATGCCTCCGTTGGTTCAAACTCCTCCATCAACTTCACCTCCCAACGGTCCTCTTCATCTCAAATGACTGAGTCTAGATATAGTTCTTTGTCCTCCTCCTAAGGGCATTGTTCGTAATTCATTGTTTAATCCTCACACACGTGCTACTCAAAACTACAGTATTATAGAAGATATTTCACTTGAACCTTTTGCAATGTTGGCTCTCGAAGTCCTTCAAAGTTGTCCTACGCAACAGAAGGAATTGTTAAAGGATATTGGTGGAATTGATCCTACTGATACGAACTTGATAATATTTGACTTGGAATATCATATTCCAAGGCTTCATCCTCAATTAGAATTTCAGATACAAGTTATTGTTGAAAATAAGAATATTTGTTGAACCATTACTGATGAAGGAGCCTCAACTTGTGTCATGTCTGTCACTTGTTGGAAGGCCATTGGCTCTCCTTCCCTTACCGAGTCACACAATACTCTTAAAGAATTTAATATTACAAGATTTAAACCTTACGATGTCCTTCCTTCACTATCTATTACGTTAGAAGGAAAAGTGGTTACTGTTGAGGTTGAGGCCTTTGATGCACCTCTTGATTATAACCTTCTACCTGGCCGTAATTGGATTGAATCCATGCATGTAATTGTTTCTAATGTTTTCCATGTGATACATTTCCCTCACCAAGGAAAAGTTGTTACTTTCGATCAACTTGTCTTCTTTAATTTCGATTCATGTACTAGTAACATACCTTTCATTTCGAAAACACCTCCTAGTTATGAGAATGTTGGTGTGGGTATTTTAAAATATTCATCATTAATGAGTGCATTCCCCATTCCACCACCCGATATTCCTACTCCTTTTGTTGCCTCAATTAACATTTTATCAACCACTATTGGTGAAATCCTTGAGCCTTATGACCCTTGGATAGTACTTAGCTCTTACAACTATCTTCGTTACGACGACAAAATGCCTTTAAGTCTGGTAGAATTGGCTTATCAAGCTATTCCATCAGAAACTCCCTCTCCTCATTCTCTCTTATATATGTCTCTAGATCCATTTCACGTATTTTTTCATACCAATGAAATTATTATGACAATCATGTCTATGGAATATTCCCCCTAGGATGATGGGCATCATCATTCTATTCTCTTCCTGGAATGCGAGATCATCAAGAGCTATCAACGGATTTTGAATCTGTCTACTGTTGCTAATTTTTCCCTTGTTCTTGAACCAATACACGATGTTTTGTATGAAGGGAGCTTGGGTAACATTTCACCCACCATCCCTTTAGATATTTCTATTAAACTCCAAGTAGTGGAAAATGCTCACATCGATGCCTCATGTTATGTCGATGAAATCCAGATTAATAAAGCTCTTTTCCAAGAATTTTGTGACGTGTTTGCCTGGAGTTACGAAGATATGTCGGGCATTGATCTAGATATTATTGTACACGAGATTAAGACTTACCCAAACGCTAAACCCATTCGACAGAGACTTCTCCCTGTACATCCACGCAAATCTATTGCTATCAAACTCGAAGTTGAAAAACTTCTTAAAGTCGGGTTTGTTATCTTGTGGCTTTCACTGATTAGGTATCTAATCTTATTCTGGTCATGAAGAAACAAGGCATGATCCGTGTTGGTGTAGATTATAGGGATATCAAAAAGTCTTGTCCAAAAGACAATTATCCAACCCCTTTTGTTGACCATATCGTTGATGATTGTGCCAGGAGTGAAATATTCTCTTTAATGGATGGTTTCTCCGGCTATAATGAAATCAATATTTTACTTGTAGATCAACATAAGACTGCTTTTATCTTCCCTTCGAGAACCTTCGCATACCAAAAACTACCTTTTGGTCTCAAGAATGTTGGTGCAACTTTTCATCGCACTATGTATTACACTTTTCATGACATTAAGAACACTCTAGAACCTTACCTAGATGATTTACCAGCGCATTCCATGCGTCACCAAGATCGCCCGACACATTTATGGGCCATTTTCCTATGCTCTCGCTATTATCACATACACTTGAATCTACATAAATGCATTTTTTGTGTGGAGTCTGGATGACTTCTTGGTTTTATCATTTCTACACATGGGATTAGGGTGGACCCTCTGAAGGTTGAAGCTATTCTCTATCTGCCTCCTCCTTCTAAATTATGCCAACTCCAAAGTTTGCAAGGGAATACAAAATTTTTACGTCAATTCATCCCAAACTATGTTGAGTTAACAAAAGGTTTTACTCAACTTCTTAAAAAGGGTCAAGATTTTGTATGGGACGACACTACTAACAAATCCTTTGAAGATTTGAAACTTGCCTTAACCTGTACACCACTCTTATTTCCACCTGATTATAGTCGAGATTATTTATTATACTTAGCTTCCTCGAACTCTACCATCGTTGTGGTTCTATTCCAAGAGGATGATTCTTAAGATGAATATCTCATCTACTATTTGAGTCGGAGTCTTACGACCACTGAAACCAAATATTTGCATGTGGATAAATTGGCCTTGGTAGTTGTTCAATTTGTTCAACATTTTCGTCATTATATCTTGTTACGCAGAACCACCGTCATTTTCGATTGCAACCCTATGCAACACATCCTTACTCAATAATTATTGGGGGGAGAATACTCCAAATGGATAGTCATTCTCTAGAAGTTTGATTTGGAATTTGAGCGTGCCAAATCAAATAAATCTTTGGTTTTTTCCGAATTGATATGTGACCGTCCCTCTACTGAGACATAAACTGTGGTAGAGGATTCCTTTACTAATGAGTCTTTCTTTCTGATCAGTTCTGACGAAATATGGTATGGCGATATTATCATTTATCTCCAAACCCAAAAATTTTGGCCTAATCTTTCTAGTGTCGATCGTCATCATATTCTATATCAAGCTTGTCAATACATTATCCTTGGTGATACCCTTTACCATCATGTTATTTATTCTATCTTTCGACGATGCCTAACCTATGATGAAGCTGAGAAATCTTTGAATGACTGTCATTCTGGAGCCTTTGGCGGTCATATGTCTGGGTATGCCATTGCCCAAAAGATCTTATGAGCTGGTTATTTTTGGAGTTCATTGTTTAAATATTTCATTACTGTCATCCAAAAATTCCATGCTTGTTAAACATATAACAATAAGATCTTATCTCATCCTGCTCCTCTTTACCTTGTAGTTTTTGTTGGTCCATTCGCTAAATGGGGCATTGACTTCATGAAATGTAACCCTCACTCGGTCGGGGGGAATGGATACATCATCGTAGCTATGGATTACTTCACTAAATGGGTCGAGGTGATGCCTACAATTGATAATACTGGGAAAACTGCAGCATTGTTCATATTCAATCATATTGTTACTATATTTGGTGTCCCTCAAGCCATTGTTACTGACCATGGTAGTCATTTTCGCAATTTCATGATGTCTGAACTTACCGAGAAGTTGGGTATTCTACATGAAAACTCGACACCTTACTATCCACAAGCCAATGGCCAAGTTGAAGCAATTAATAAAGTTCTTACTACTATGCTTCGATGGATGATAGGAATTCACAAGTCAAGTTGGCACATAATTCTCTTCTTTGTGTTGTGGGCCTATCAGACATCTGTTAAATCTGCTACATGGTTCACACCCTTCCAATTAGTATATGGTATTGAAGCTATTATGTTGATTGAATGTGAAATCCCATCTTTAAAAGTAGTTTTCAAACTTCTCCCTAACACCTCAGCTGAAGAGGAACATCTCTTGTATTTGATGCAATTAGACGAGACTTGCCATGATGTTGCCTTAGTCATTGAAACTCAAAAGAAAAGTTTCAAATCTCAATATGACAAGCATGTCAAACAATGTGTTTTTTCTGAAGGCGATTTAGTTCTTCTTTACGAACAGGATCGTGACTTATTAGGGGCCAATAAATTCAAGGCTATGTGGTGTGGCCCTTATATTGTGAAACGAGTGTTGGAGAAAGGGACTCATGAGCTGGTAGATTATGATGGAATTTCTTTGAGTGAACCCAGAAATGGGATTTAATTGAAGAAGTACTATTCTTAAACCATTTTTTCATGAGTGTTGTGTATTTTTAGTGTACTATACTCTAGTGTACGTTTTTCATTTTTGTTCTACCTTTTAGCTTCTTACCGTGTGTTGTGCTTGGTTTCTAGATGTTGTTTTCTTCGCTACACTATATCGACTTTGTTGATGGTGCTAGTCGCAAAACTCAAAACCTAGCGTCTTCTACGTGGGAAAAATATGCACCTACGGATGCATTGATCAGTCTACACAGTGTTTTCCTTGGTCATGTAACTAATAATATCATGGAATAAAATGCAATTATTGAATTATTAACTAATGTTGTTTCATTTGGAATCTGTCATCTTATTGTACAACTCGATTCACAGTTAGTAGTGTGGCAGTTAAGTAACATTTATTCTATCAGAAGTCTTACTTTGTTAAGGGTATACTTAATATTTCGCCTCTTGGAAAGAGATTTTGATTATATTGAATATCAACATATTCCTAGATGTCTAAACACATTGATAGATGCATTGGCTAACTATGTTCTAGATAGACATTTGAGACATTTATAAATCCAAACACACATTTGAAAAGACAAGTAAGTCGGTATAAACTTTATATTAATAACGATAAAAGTTACAAAAAGTGTTTTGTCCAAGGACCAAAATATAAAAATGATGAAGCTCTTGGCTTCATGTACAAAAAGCATCAAGGATGTTGTTCGTTGCAAAAAACAACTGCATGTGCCACTCTACGGATCAGTCGACCAATAGATGCAGATACACCAATTGTATGGTATTGATAGTGCCTAGGATGTTCATCCATTGTGGCATCAGTGATATTCATGGTTAATCCCTCTAGGTTCTACTCAATTGCCTCGAGATCTATGGTGGACACTCTTTCTACAACACCTCTCTCTCCTCGCCTCGGGATGGGAGATGATCCTGGAGGACGATAAGGTGTCACATCTGCATTATTGAGAGCACTTGATTAGTCTTGGATAAATGACACAAAAAACATTTTATATAATTAAAATATCAAAAACATCATATAATGAAAATTTTCCTTCTTACCTATGTCTCCCCACTGAGATCCATTAAGAAGAGATAAGTCAGGATCCCCTTGGAAGTCTGTCCCGACGTACATATATTTTTCCACCATGATTAGCTGATTTCTCATCCATTAGAAGAAAACATCGTCATACTTGACGATGGGCACACCACTGTGACGAGCCATCAAGCCCACCCACCTTTTCATCCGTGTATCTTGTGGAGTGGGTATGCCCCACTCCACCTGTAGAAAAAATATGGGGACCCTCTCCAAGAAGAAGGACACCAAAATGGACCCATAAACAAACTATTTCAACCGACCATTTTGACACTTTGTCAGTTGCTTTTTCATGTTATTCGAGACACCCTCACACCAATTGAAGACCCTAGGTTCCATGCACTCTATGGCATACTGAAAATGGATTTGCAAATCCATGTGGGGAGATTCACTCCCTGCCATCTAGGTAATGGTATAAAGGATGGCCCGCAATGGTAAATACCAAACATCTCTAATGGCCACCTTGCCACTATTTTTTTCCGTACCTGGCACACAATGTTGTGCAACATAGTAATCCATGGGTTCTCCTCCACCCATGATTCCTGAGATTGATACCCGAGAGCCTCAATGAGACAAACCCATCAGAAATTAAATATCCTCTATATCCAATGTGAGTGTATGCATACCCATGCAAAAGGCTTGTTCATTCACATCCCACATATGAACCAGATACTCTAGCAATCTCACTTGGGCTCTCATGCCCTGAATTTTGAAGAACTTGAGTAATCCACATTTCCTAAGAGTCATAACTGTGCTCGGTTCATTCCCGAAAAAATAGTCTTATTCCTCATGCTCTTGTTCTCTCCACTCGAGAATTTTAACCAAGGAAAACCTGCCAAGTAACATCAAAAGAAGATTAGAAACAAAAAAAATCAATTCTTGGAAGTTTTTCTAGGTCATTCTATCTTTTCAAAAGTTGATTTGCAGTCATCACAGGGTTGTGCTTTCATGCAAAGCAATGTCATTGCACCCTGTCTTTGATCCCCCTTGTGACGATTTCATATCATCGTAGTTCACAATATTGTGGGCCTGCGATGATCTGAAAGCGCATATACCCTAAAAATATCAACCCAAACTCAACATTAAACCATTAAAAACAAAATTTTAAACCATGAAAATATAAAGAGGCAGAAGATTACCTTTTTGATGGAGCGGTTTGTGAAATGATCCACTAGGCACTCTAGAATCGACAGTTGAAATTTGGGAGAAAAAGATGGTTTTGGGCACTATTTGGGTAAAATTGCAAATGAAATGGTAAAAGGGTTGTTTTGGCCTATTTTATTGAGTTTTTTTACCATATTTTATTGCAAAATTAAAATATTTTTTATATTTTACCCATACCCTAAAGTCTAACCAACTTTGCGAAGTGTTTTTTTTACAGATTAAAAGTTCTCAGGACGAGACATTTGACAGGGTTCCACCATTTTTTTATTGTTTTTGTGTGTTTTTCTTATGAATAGATGATTTTAGGGTTTTTTAGGAAAGGCTCTGAGCACAGTCTTAATTCTTTCCTGCGCTTGTGAAACCATGAGAATGCAATCGAGTTACCTTTTTTCATTTGTCTAACTCGCATTGGTAATACAAAAAACAAACACTACGGAGTATCCTTTAAGCTCTTTTCAAGCTCTCTAAACATGAAAATATAGCCGAGGGACCTTGTTCTTTTCACGCTCGTAAAAGTATTTGAAGAAAACATCTAATGAGTGATAGTTTATTTATTTTTCGATCTCATTAGACTAACTTATGAAAAAATACCTTATGGAGTTCTCTTTAAGTGTTTTTCAGACTCTCTAAAAGTGAAAAACCCCTGAGTTTTCTTTCTTTGGACTCATTTGTATCAGAGAACATTTGTTTGCCGAAACTGTGGGTAATTTTTTTTATGTGTAAATACGTATTTCGAAGTCTTAAAGCTACAAATATTTGTCATTCAACACATAAATCCACGGTCTGGGAAGCATACATGCAATAACTACAAGTCACTATATTATTCTTCCGATCGAAGTATAACTCCATAGGATTAAAAAAAGAAAAAAAATTAGGTCCTACCTGCCCCATTATTTGAGACGTGTCCCATTGGATTCTTCTCTTTTCCATGATCACAGTGGTACCTATCATTTTCAACATTTTTTATTTCTTGTGGACCTGACCCCTTCATGGCACCCTTATTTGGCACATATCTCATTGCATTCCTCTTTTCACACTGAACACAATTATATATATATCATTTTTCACTCTTTTTTCCATGGTCCCACTTCCCCTGTTTCATTCCCCTCCTTCACCCATGACAAGCAATTGCAATTATGAATTCATTCACCTACAAGATGAATTGAAACAACACAAGGTAGACATCCAAATACTGACCTCTGAAATTCTTCCAACAATTTTGACTTGGACACCTTCAAGGATAAAGTTAGAGAAGAATTGGTGGATGTTAAGGGTGAATTGTCATCCCTCGCCCAGTGGTTGAAACGGTACCTTCGATATCCCTCCCTCAACCCACTCTGAAGATGAGAACTCTTCCCATAATATGGCCCTTCATTCCAATTCCTTTCCTCGTTACCCCCATCTTCCTTGAGTTGAATTGAAAAAATTTGATGGATCTGATCCCACTGGTTGGGTCACTCAAATGGAACATTATTTCTCCTTTCAAGGGATTACCAATGATCTCGCAAAACTTCGTTATGGTGTCCTCTATTTGGATACGAAATATTGGAAATGGTGGAAATGGCGTAGAAATACACGCCAGGGGTATGTTTCTTGGACTCGATTTGTGGCATAGCTATATGATCACTTTGACACTGTCAACCACTATCTTGGTCGTTTGACTAAGTTGAATCAATATGGAACAGTGGAAGACTTTATATATGCATTTGAACATTTGGATTTTAGAACATAGGGAATGTCTAATGCCTTCTTCTGGGAATGTTTTATCAATGACCTCAAAGATGAAATTCGAGCCTAGTTCCTCATGGATCTCGCTCACACTTGGTTGGAAGCTGCTCAATGTGCTAAGGAAGCCCAAAAAAATTTCTCTTCTCATATCCACAAACCTTCCCTTGTTCCTTGCACTCGACCTACCAATCATGACCCTCCTCCAACTCCCCTCAATATCCAAAAATTAACCCGGGTTGAAATGGCAGAACGCAAACTCAAGGGCCTTCATTATAATTGTGATGAAAAATATTTGTTTCGGCACAAGTGTAAGGAACAAAAGTTTTGTATTTCCATCTCTGAGGATGTTTCTGAATAAGAGATTGATAACCCCCTTATGGCAGAGTTACTCAATCCAACTAATATTACTCCACCCTCTGACCAACCATAAGTAGAACTGATCATTTCATTGAATGACCTCACTATATTATCTAGTCCCCAAACCCTCAATATCATTGGCTACATTAAGAATATAAAGTTCATCATCTTAATTGATAGTGGTATCACTCATACTCGTATTCATCATCATATTTCCAAAGAAACCCATTGTTATATACATGCATCCAACAACTTTAAAATCATGATTTCCAATGGAGGTTCCATGAAATGTGGGGGGCGTTGTGAAAATGTGTGTCTCCAAATTGGGAATTACAACCTAAAATATCATATGTTTTCTATTGACATGGGTGGTTGTGATATTTTTCTCATTGTGGAATGGTTACGCACTCTTGGTCCCATCCTCATGGATTTTAAGGAATTAACCATGCAATTCCAATAGGTGGGACAACAATATGAATTCCAAGGAATCACAATAGGCTCCTCTTAGATCATTAGTTCCCATCGAATGGAAAAGATCCTCAAAAAAGGTCATTCCAACATTATTTTCCAACTCCATTATATTCAAGAAATTGAGACACATATGGTTCCTCCTGACCTCCAATGTATCATCTACAAACACCAAGGTGTTCTTTCCACTCCCCGGGGACTTCCTCCTTCTCGTGGTGTTCATGACCATTCCATTCCTCTCATACCCAATAGTCTTCCTCCCAATTTTCACCCTTATCGTCATCCCTTTTCCCAAAAGAATGGAATTGAGAAATTTGTTCAAGAGTTACTAGCCACGGTTTTTATCTGCCCTAATACCAGCTCATGTTCCTCCCTTATGGTCATGGTACTCAAAAAATAAGGTACTTGGCACATGTTTCTAGACTTTCGCACCCTCAATAAACTCACCATCAAAGACAAATTTCCCATTCCTGTCAATGATGATATCTTGGATGAATTAAGTGGTTCTCAGTACTTTACTAAATTTGATCTTCATTCTGGATACCACTAGATACATATGCAAGAGGAAGACATTCCTAAGACTGCTTTTCATACTCATGAGTGTCACTATGAATTCTTGTTCATGCACTTTGTCCTATGTAATTCTCCCTCCACTTTTCAAAGTCTCATGAACCATGTTTTTCATCCTTTTATCCATCATTTTGTCCTCTTCTTATTTGATGATATTCTCATCTATAGTAAAACCTGGACAAGCCATATTACCCATGTGAATCAACTTCTCAGTCTCCTCTCTTAGCACCAACTTTTTCTCAAGAAATATAAATGTGCCTTTGGAGATTTGAAAGTGGAGTACTTGGGTCATATTTTCAGCAAGGATGGTGTAAGGGTGGATCCTAAGAAAATTGAAGCTATGCAGGATTGGCCATGCCCAAAAACTCTCAAGAGATTGTGTGGTTTTCTGGGTTTAACAGGGTATTATCACAAGTTTTTTAATAATTATGGAAAAATCGCAGTGCCTCTTACTTCTCTACTCAAAAACAATTCTTTCACTTGGACTCCAAAAGTTGATCAATCATTCCAAGAATTGAAAGAATCCATGTGCACAACTCCTGGCTTGGCCCTTCTTGACTTCACAAATAATTTTGTCCTCGAATACGATTCCTCATGGAAGGAATTGGAGAAGTACTCATGTAAGAGGGTACGCCCTTGGCCTTCACTAGAAAAAAACTCTCGAAGAAACATCTTGGCCAATCCAGCTATGAAAATAAAATTTTGGCCATTTTGCATGCTATGGATATCTAGCATCCTTATCTATTGGAGAAATGGTTCCAAATTAAAACAGACCATCAAAGCCTCAAGTATTTCCTATAACTGAGGATTTCATCCTAGGAGAAACAAAAATGGGTGACAAAGCTATTTGGATATGATTATGAGATCATTTATAAGAAAGGAAAAGAAAATGTAGTGGTTGTATCTCTTTACAAAAAGTACGAAGAAGAAGGATCCCTTTTTTCCCTCTCCTTCATTGTACCAGATTGGATCCAAGTTTTTTGCTAGGAATGGTTGCAAGACCCCAAAACTTCTTGACTTATCCAACAATTGCAAGACAATTCTCTAGTTTCTCCAATGTACTCTTGGCACAATGAAGAACTTAGCTACAAAGGTCGTATGTATTTAATCCATTAGTTGCAACTTAAATCCAGAGTGCTTTATGAGCTTCATGATTCACCCACCATAGGGCATTCCGGGTTTACCAAAACCTATGAATGAATTAAACGTTCTTTTTTCTGGGATGGTATGAAACAAGACATTTTCACCTTTGTGGCTAATTTTGATGTATGTCAACACAACAAAGGGGAAATTGTCAAAGCTCTAAGCACATTACAACCGCTTCCGATTCCACCAGCCATTTGGAGGGACATTTATATGAATTTCATTCTGGGATTACCTAAATCCAACAATAAGTCATTCATCATGGTGGTAGTTGATGATCGTCTTTGCAAATATGCTCATTTTTGTGCTCTTCAACAACCATTCACAACATCCACAGTGGCTCATATTTTCATGGATCATATTTTCAAGCTTCATGGCATGCCTCATTCTATCATATCTGACAGAGATCCCACTTTCGCCAACAATTTTTGGTAATAACTATTCAGGCTCCAGGGAACTTAATTACATCTCAATACTGCTTATCATCCCTAGACTGATGGCCAAACTAAAGTTGACAACAAGTGTTTGGAAACATATTTTAGGTGTTTTTCATATGACCGGAAACATTAGTGGGCTCAGTGGTTACCCCTAACTGAATGGTTGTATAAAACATCTTACGATACTACTACTCACATGACTCATTTTGAAGCAGTATATGAATAAAATCCCTCATCAGTTATTTCCTAGATACCAAGGGTCTCAAAGGTTTAGGAGGTTGAAAAAACACTTACATTTTGTACCTCCATTCTCTATGATCTCAAAGACCATTTGGTCATGGCTCAAGATCGTATGAAACAACAAGCAGATCAAGGACATTCAGAACGTTATTTTGTTGCAGGAGACTAGTTGTTTCTTCATCTACAGCCTTACAAGTAGGCTTCACTCAAATTTGAACATTGTCAGAAGCTTTCTCCCAAATTTTATGGTCCTTATACAATTATCAAGTGCTTGGGACGAATGGCCTATCGGTTAGCTCTGCCCAGTCATTATAAGATCCATCATGTTTTTCATGTCTCATGCTTAAAGAAGGTGATTGGAACTAAGTGTCAAAATCAAACCAATATTCCTGAGTTGGATGTTGAAGGTTCCATATGGTTGTATCCATAGGTAGTCTTGGACCATCGTGAACTTCATCTCCATATGTGCACCATCAAGGAGGTGTTAATTCAGTGGAAAGATACAACTCCAGAAGATGCCACTTGGGAGAGGACCACTATTCTCCAGGAATTTCCTCATCTCAAGCCTTGAGGACAAGGTTGTTCTTCAAAGGGGAGGGCATGTTAGGTCCCTAACCCCTTAACCTCTCATGTTGGTAGAATAATATATTTCCATGTAATAAAGGACGATACTAGTTAGTAACGCCTATTTAATAAATATGAACAAGTCAATGTAAGAAGACCTAATAGAATTTTCCACTTCTAGAAAGATATTCCTCTAGAATGTTCTTTAGAAGATAGAATTAGTATAAATAAGAATAGAAGGTATGATAAGGTCTTGTCTTGAGTATTATTGTAATAGAGCTCTTCTCTACTGGAGGTTTCCCCCTCGAAGAGGCAAGTGAACATTGTTTCATATAAATAAAGGTATTATTCTCGTGTTGTGGATCCATCTATTTGTTGTTCTGTTGTTATTCTTTGTAGTATTTCTATTGTTTATTGTTGAATCCATTGTTATCACTGCAATATTTATTCTTATGCTACTATAATAGATTTGGTACCTAACAGAAACCCCATCACGGAGAACGTGTGATGATATATGGTATGGTTTGGGGTTTAACTTTTTGAGTTGTATTGCATAGTCATGTGAGGCTATGTACGATATCAATCCACATGAGTTCCTTTGGAATGAGGGAGCTCTTATGCATTGAGTTTCCCTTTCCTTGGAACTATGTCTTTGCACCCCTTATTTGTCTTTTTATTTGTTCATTTAACTTTTGTTGGCTTTTGACTTTTACTTTGTTTTACTTAGTGTAATATCCCTAGGCC
>SNQJ01S0206417.1:0-16374 GCA_010110895.2 Picea sitchensis | reverse complement strand
CATTATAACTGTTGGGGCCGACTTCTTATTTTGTCCTTTTTAATTGTCCGATGACCAATCCGCAAAAGGGGATTTGGTCCTTATACAATTACCGACATGATTAATCCTCAATGGGGATTAATCTAATAACAATAATAATAACAATGACATGATTAATCCGCAATGGGGATTTAATCCAATAACAAAATAATAATAAGAATGCTCTTCGCAGTTACATTATTTCAACATCTTGACTGGGTCTTGAGTTAATTTTTTTTGTATGCCATTGAGAGTAGTCCAATAGAGTAAGTGCATCCTTTTGAGGAGACACTCTATTGTGAGCATGCTTGGCTTGATGTGTTGATGGTTGTCTCATCTTGATTATCTGTAATTCCTGCACATACAAACAACTTGTTAGTTAGTATTTGTATATCTTGTATCCATTTGTATCTATTTTAGTTTAAATATTCTTTATTGTAGCTTTGTATCTAGCTTGTACTTAATTTTGTTGTAATATTTGTAATCTTTGTAAATCTCGTGTGATTAATCTCCCTTCAATTTAGCTGATCCCTTGCCCAATATTAGGCACTAATCTTAGTTGTCCTAGGAAAGTGTTTGACTATTCAAACTTCATTCTAATTGTCGCATCTTGCATTGCTGCTTTACATCATAGGCTAGATTTTCCCCCAACCATTTAACTAATTGAAACCAACTCCTAGAACTTTGTAATGTCCCCCACCTCTTGATGAAGAGGTTTGAGAAGACTTAAGAGACAGTGGCCTAGGCATCCCCACTAGGCTATAGTCTCACACTAAGGGGAAAGTTCAACTAGAATAAGGTTATATTCTTAAGTTGACAATAAAAGGTAAAAGGTTAAAGATAGCGAATGAAGAAATAGAAGGCGTTGGAGGTTGAGTTAGGTTAACTCTGAGAGTTAACCTAACTCAACGGAGAAATAGAAAAAAGTATAAAAGAGACTAGAGCATCCATTCATTCTGGAGTTTGGTATTTGCTTGTTGATGCTTTTTGAGAACATCACGGTTTTAGTTTGATATTACAAACCCGGTGAAACAATTCAATGGTGAGTCCACCTTGCTCCAAGCTTGGTCTTGGGGATGAAATACTCCACCCACACCATTCCTGACCAACATCTATTCGGAGGACTAGCAGGGTCATACCAGTTGGATCAACAAGGCTGTACCAGCTAGGGTTTCCTTGCATGGGTGCACCATTTGTTGAGGAAGAGTTCGATCCAACATTAGGAAGGAGCTTGAGAGGTTTCCGGCATTAGGGTTTTGCTTGCAAGCCCTTGCTCATCGTTTTGAGGGCTTCTTGGAGGAGTTATCAATCCCTATCATCTATCTGCCGAGTTACTTGGGGCGATTTAGGAGTAAGAGATGCGACTTGGTGATTGATATTTCTCATATCTAGAAGGCCATAGGCTAGATCTGACCTTGAAACTTCTCTCAAGTGCTTGTGGCTACCCGATCTATCATCATCGGGAGGGTCAGACGATTAATTACACTTGGTTGGTCGTTACTGTGGTATATTAGAGGGGTTTGGGGAGGTAGAACCATCTTAGGGTTTTTCTTGGTTTGAGGAGGAACTTTAGTGTTTAGTTCCATGCCAGGGAGGAGGCTCCCATTGCCTTGATCTATCATTGGGAGGTGTTTGGCAGCGTTTGGAGATGCTTTATCTTGGAGGGGCGAACCCTTGGGTGTCCATTGTCTTCGGCAGTAGTACCGGCCCGGTCGGCCGGGGGTCATTATTAGTTGCTTGAGGGTTAAATTTTGAAACCAGTTTTACAGGTGAAAGTTCATCTTCTGTGCGTACTGGGAGAGAACTGGTGTATCTCCAGGAGCATTTGTATGCAACTCTATTATTGTCTTGAAACCATCTATTCCGGATCCGGCTTCTCTATTTGTATGAGGTGCTTGCTTTCTTATAATAAAGTTCAACTATTTACTTGTGGTTCCCATATTGCGTAGTGTTGATGATCTTCATATGATTACAATGATGTATAAATCGTGGTTAATAGCTGGATAAACCACAATTTGTAAGCCCTAATGCACACTTGCAAGCGTGAGCTAAATCGCATTGTAAGCCCTAATGCACACTTGCAAGCGTGGGCATTAGGCTCACTTAGTGTGCCCTCGAGGACACAATGTCTAAGTTCCACATCCACTGTCACCTTGACAGAACTTCTTCCGTCCTAGGCTTACTCCTAGGGGAAGCGGGGTTATCCCTAGTTGATTTTAATTACAAGTGTTCTAGGAGTTAGTTTAATTGATTATAGGCTAAAGGGAAAAGTAGCTATGGCCAGTGACAATGCAAGTTTAATCTAAGTCTAAATTATATGCAGTCGACCTTTTCCCTAAACCAACTTCTGAGACTAGTGCCTAAGGTTGGAGCAATAGGGGTCCACTACGTTTATGGGTTGTTCGTTATAATAAACTTACAATTAGATCAGGTTACCCAAACCCCACAATCTTAGAATTACTTACAAAATACTACAAGTTTACAACAAAAATACAATTAGATTTACAAGATATACAAAAGATACAATGAGTTCACACCCTAGAGCCAAGCATGCCCCAAGTGGCTTAACCCCACTTGGACTGCCTTCACTTGGGGAAGCATCACTTGTTTTTATCCTTAAGTGCTTGAGTGATGCTTCCCCAAGTGGGATGCTCAAACAGCATATCCACACCACAACAATGTTTATTCAATAAGCTATTCAAATGATCATCAAATAATCACCACATCATAAAGATAGAACAACTAACTTGTCAGCCTTGAGAGATATATCCAATGAGGTTGTCACGAAGTAAAATGTTATCTAACAATATGCAACTATCCCCACAGCATATCTGGTGATCTATTGCAGCTAGTGTTCTTGTTAAGCGTTTTAGATCCCAACCCCCCTAACTATGTATGTGTCTCAGCTCCCTTATTCTGCCAAATGACTGGCCGGTGCTCAAGATACTGGACTATTACCCCCAGCCTAGCTTCAAAGGTCGGCCCGAAATTAATAGCACCAGTAAGGGAGTAGCCAGATAGGGGATCTCCACAGTGAAATCACTTGGGAGGATAGGTCCCGCCGCTTCCCTCACTACTATCCTCCTTACACAGTTTTAGATGCGAGAAGCTTGGGTTGTTTAAAGACTCCCTAATGTTTCTAAGAGTTATTATGACCCTCGAGAGTGGATCTTAGGTTGGTTGTGTTTATTTTAGAATGGGTTTCAAAGCTTTGATTTTTATCTTCTTTAGCGAATGATTAGTAGAAGTGAAAAGTGCTAAAATGAGTGCTTTGCAAATAAAGAGTTACACCATATGTAAAGATTAAACAGTAGTAGCAAATGACTAAGGCATCAATATACCATAACCACATGAGAGATATAACCATTTACCATACAAACCATGCATGTAATGATGAAATGAAAAGAGTAGCTTTAAGAACAAAATGCTTAGATCGTAAACATGGTGATAAGGATGATGCTTATGTGTTGATAGTGAAGTTTAAACCATGAGATAGAACATGAACATTAGAGTTTAAATCATCATCATTTTAACCATGAGCATATATTTCATCAAGCATCAAAAGTATATACACAAGAGTGTAACAATTTAGCAACAGTTAGCATAGTGTAGAACTAGGCCGTGAGAATCATCAACTGTATGTGTGTGGTGTAAGCAGACACGTAACATATGAATTAGTTTGTCCACAAATGTATATGATCTTAAACCCAAAGCACTTAAGAGATAAACACCACAAGTATGAGAGATGCCAAAAGGAAATTGAAATATGCCTTATGTGTTTAGATCATAGGGTTTCTTTAGATGTGAGTTTATGTCAATTTTAGATGATGCAAGATTAGAATTCAGAGCACAAACAATCACTTAGCTGTTGCTTACACCTTAGATCTGAATATAAATGCTGTGTATAGATTGGCTTAAGTATATTTATGAGTGCAAGGTAGAGGAAATAGGATTGTCTATAAGCTGCTTAAAAATGAAAAGGTTCTTTGCTTAGGACAGCAGTAGAATGCAATAAAGTTAACTCTTCAATAGCAGCAACCTCTAAGCAAAAATCTGAAGCTTTCTTATGACCTATATGTTTGCCCCTTTAGAATAGTTAAGCATAGGTGTTGTTATGACAGCAGTAATGACAGCAATGCAACCTAAACTCAGGACAGCAGTACAATGAAACCAAAGCACCTAGAATGCAAACAGCCAATTGAAATGTTTTTCAAAGTGCAGCAAGGAGGAATGAGAAAAGTGCCAGTTGTGTAAAAAGTACACCTAGAAGATGAGCACCCAAAGAAACCTAACAGCAGAATTTAAAAGTGTTGAAACAGTGTTTAGGATAGTAGCAAAGGTATGACAGTTTATGGTACCAATATCCTAGTTAAAATTGTTATGTATCTTCCAAATTAATGTTCAAGTTATTAGCATTTAAACTATTTCAAACTCACTTTAAAAGGGTACGAATTATGTCTAAAATCATCCAAAACAAGATTTACCAAACAGCTTACCAAGTAGTTAAATTGTGTGTTGTATGCAGGTCTGAAAACAAGGCAGGGCTATAGGGTTCCAAGCTTGCAACAGCAGCACCAAAAGGTAGGCCGAGGGCTAATGAAGGAGAGGCCGAGGGCTAATGAAGGAGAGGCCGAGGGCTAATGAAGGAGAGGCCGAGGGCTAATGAAGGAGAGGCCGAGGGCTTAAGGAAGGAGAAGGCCGAGAGCAAAAGGGAGAAAGGGCCGTGGGCTCAATAATGGAGAGGGCCGAGGGTTAGAGAGGAGAGGAAGCCGTGGCCTCAAATGAGGTTAAAAACTTGCAACAAAGGACAACCTCTTACAAAACAACTCTTGCTATGCTAAGAAACCAAAAGATGAATCTTAAGTAGACAAATAGGACTTAGCAAAGCATACGAATAAAGAATGAATGAACTAATCTAGGGTTAGAAAAAGAATGACTAGATCTAGTTTAGATTTCAACAAGATGAATAGATCTATATTAGGTTAGTTTAGATCACCAAAGATATGTTAGGACTTAAGAAATCAAAAGAAAAATGGGAGAAAAGGGAGCAATGTTACCAAGCTCTTGCAAGGTGAGCTAGGAGACCTCCCAAGTGTTGTGAGCAGCCAAGAACCCTTAGGATCTGACGCTGTCCATCAAATATTAGCAGGCTGGGGCCTGCCAAGAGGGCTGCAAAAACTTTGAAAAGTGGTGGAAGGTTCCTATGTAAGCATAGAAACTTTCCAACCAATGAAATGATAGATAAAATGATATTTCTTGACCTTTAGTTACTAAAACCCAATTTGAAAATCAAAGTTATAGCCAATGAGAAAAATGGAAAATGGAAAGAATTTACATAGGTATATAGACTCCAAGAGGAGGGACTCCTCTTGAACCTTCCTCAAAGTGAAACCCTTTTGAGGCTATCTGCAAAGATTATTGAAACACCTGTACAACATGATAGATAGATACCCTAGATACACCTAAGCCGAAATACTTGCAAATCTTAGGTTATCTAAATTATCATAAGACAACAAGGATACTCAAAGCTATCTTACTTAAGCAAACTACTTTGAACTCAAGATCTATCTATGTGAGCAAATGAAACAAAACAAAACAACATCACCTCATGTGGAGCAAGAGACTGCTCAAATTGCAGCCATGTATCCTCCAAAGCTTTCTATCTATTCACCAAATGTTGGAGCAGAAAAATGGATGGCAAGATGGCAAGAACAAAAAGATGGGAGCATGAGAAATTCCAACATAGTAGAGTTAGCAAAAGATTGAATGGTTGAGGAAATGAGGAGGCTAGGGGTTTCTTTATACCCCTAGAGGCAAAGGAGAGGCCTTGCATGAAAGACAAGTGTCAAAGAAAAACGGGGAAGAGCACACATCTCAAGAGAGAGCAACTAGGGTTTTGGTCTTTGGATGAGCAAAACAGATTGCAAGATGGAGGGCGAGGATTAGATGTTAATCTATCCATGTGGAAGGTAATAACAACTCAAAGAGGCCCCACGTGCAAGTTAAGAGGTTGAGGTGTTAGGTTGTTAGATGGTGGCCCATTTCCTTGAAGAATGGCACACCATAGGAGGAGAAAAGAGTGACCCACAGCCATGTGTGCTTTGGGAAGTGGGAGAAGCCACTGAGGGCTGTATAGGTGCTAGAGGACCCACGTTCCATATTTGGAATGTTGGGTGGGTAGAGGTCTAGGGGAGTGTGCAAGCATGTGAGAGGGCGCACCAAAAAGGGGCCACGTGAGGGTTTAGGAGATGGGAGTTAGTTAGGAAGGAGGGTTAGTTAGGAGTTTAGTCAAGGAGATGGTCAAACAATAGCTTAGGGAGGCGCAGCACATGTGTGGTGGCCTAATTTGTCAATTCGAGTATTTATTTAGAAAATTAAAAGGTGAGGGTCGAATTCGCCCTTAGGGCAAGGGTTAAATTAGTGAAAAAAGTGGGTAAAAATGGTCCAAATTAAGTTAGGAAAAGGTGGGGAAGGGTTGGGTATGGTTGGGAGGTGTCTTCTTGCCCTTTGTCCACCTTACATCCACTTTCTAACTCAAAAATTACAATGATTTGTAATTTTTAATAAATCACTCCCGGCAATTAAAATTCTTTGTTATTGACTCCTAGCGACTTTCAGAATTGGGCACGATAAAGCAAAAATAGTCCATTTACATTTTGAAACTTGGTCATTGGGTGTAGGGAGTGTTGTTCTAGTCATTTTGAGCACAAATACCCATTTCTATCTTTCTCCCAGAGACGAAGTTTTTTACAATATAAGCTCAAAAATAATTAGTGGTAAAATAGTAGGTAAAATGAAAGCTGACTTATTGAACTGGGGAATCCTTGAGACTCAAGACATTCTTGCCTAGCATGGTCATTTACAATAATCTACAAGGTTTACTCATTGTGAAGTGATCATCAGGCGCCTTCCCACCACTTTGGAGGCAAGTCACGGGAGGAAAAACTTCCAGGAAAATGCTTAGGCAGTTAGGCCGCATTAATTCCCCTGAGATTAAAAACCTCGATGCAAGGAACTCCTACGATGCACCAACATCAAGGTACGACCTAACTATGATCCATGCAGGACATTATTACATTATTTACCCACGCAAGGGTGCAAAAATCCCGCTTACAAAAATTTAAGTGCCGGTGTATAAAACACCCAGTAGAACCATATGTCTCTGACATAAAATATCCTTCATGAAATGAGTTGACCTACGTGCTAACCCGGTAGTCCAACATCACAGCTCTTTGGGGGCGTGTGGTTTATTTTGGGATCCCAAACTTCGAGCAGTGAGGAGATGTAGAATCGGCACAACTAAACAGAGTGCCCCTCGCAGTGAGCACCATAAATTAACATTGAGTATACATTCATAAGCAAATAATGAAGTCAATAAGCCTTGAGACAATATTTACATAATACATTTCTAAAATTTTAACAATAAGTTACCAACACTTGACTATAATACAAGAAAAATTTCTAAGTACATATCCACAATTTACAACGCTTAAATGAATCATATGATACATGAAATAATTCTAAGTATACAACATTATATAAGCGAAATAATACAAAGCTGTATGTACAAGGAGTAGGGTTAGAGATATGTTACAGAGGGTGTCCTTTGGACACCAAGTTGATCTATTAGAAGAGCTTGAAATTTTACATTGCCCATTCAGGTGGAATATTGATGGAGGGCTCATCATCCAGTTGTGAGATGAAAAGAGTTCATTACGCTATTTCCCCGATCATGTAAGGACCCAACCACAAGCTATAAAATACCAGTGTTTTCTGGCTTTTCTACGCTACTTTATTCATGACTATTGTATCTAGCTATTAGAAATCACGGTAATGCAGGCGACAAATTAGAAAGTCTTCTTTACTTTTGCTTTCGATTTACGCAAGTCGATCATATGTCTTTCCTTAAAACTATAATAACTTCGATGATCACGATTAGCCGATTACGAAATGCATTGATCGTAGAAGAATCCCACTACTGAACTATAAGTAGGAAGGCTAAGATGCCCTGGCAACCTAGCTTCCAATCCAAAAACTAACTCAAATGGACTCCTTGTATTTGCTTTCTTTGTTATTCTGTTCGCCCATAATGCATGCTTGATTTTACTACAGAACTTTTGTTCTCAGGCTATCTTTTTTTTTACTATGGTCGTATTAAGTTTTATTACTTATTTCGGCTGACCATTTCCTTTAGGGATAATAATCGTGCATGTGATAGATGATGCCATCCCCGGAAGCAAAAAAGATGACATCTACGAAGAACAAAATGCCTTAGCATTATCAGTGACTATCTTAGATGGAACCCAAACACAGTAATTATTAAATCTTCAAGGGAATCCATCACAACCTTTTCAGTTGCTGTTTTAGTAGGAATGGCTTCAACCATTTTGTAAAGTAATCGGTGTTGTGCAGAACCCACTCCAGAAAAACCGTACTTGAATTATCACTAGATTTACCGATGAAGTCCAATCCCGATTGCTGAAAAGGTGCCTCTACTACGGCCAGTTTGTAGGGGCAATCGCGCTAATTTTTTGCTTCCACAGTGAAAGGCGACATAGCTCACACTTTAGACAAGCCCGTGCACATCCGAAAATATGGTGGGCCAATAATATCACCTTTCGAGGAGAATCTTGTGTGTAGTGGTTTTAGCAGCTAAATGTCCACCACAAAATCCTCATGGAATTCATCCACAAGTCTCTTTGATTCAACATCATCCACACATCTGGGATGATTCCATGAGGGTTCCTCCATCCTAACCCATCTCTAGTGATAACATACTTAGCTGACTTCAACCTTAGAGCTCTTTTCTTGTGTCCCCACTAGATGACTTGGAAAAGTTAGATTCTTAAGATAATATATGATGTCTGTGTACCAATCAACCTGTTCAAGATTTTGTATGTTAGGATGATATCTATCTCATCAATCGGCAAACCAAATCCAAAGCCCTTTCATTGCTTTCCGTCAACATTTTGGCCAATCCTTGGCCTTTAACTAACTTAGTGGGTTTGATCTCCAAATCATATTCCACGGATCTTTAGCAATCCATCATTGGTGACCCTAATCCTTCCACTTTGTGATAATACATCTTTAGCTATTTGAGACTGGAACGCAACCAATCACCTTGGAATATCTATGAAGACTCGTTGAGAGATTGTGTACTAAGGATTAGGCTTGCTTCTCAAACATGGGATAGTTCGACTCTGAATTCTGCAAGGCCCCCTCTTGAAGTAAGCAATAGAACATTCCATGGCCTTGAATGCATTTCTGAAGTAAGACACCGGCAATAGTGTCTTCTGAGGCAAAGGGGAAAATCATAAAATCCTTCTCATAATTTGAACTACGAGGGCCAGGGGGCTTCACATATAGCATTCTTTATAGTTTCAAAAGCTTTCACAGCACAACTTCTCCATTCAAATTTGCATCCTTCTCAAGTAGCTTATAAATAGGTTTCATAACTTCAGCATGGTGGGTATGAACCTTCTATGGACCAAAGTTGGTTTTAATCCCCTAAGAAGGATTACAAGGCACTTTAATGGCAGTGAGGGATGCGAGCTTTAATGGCTTCTACTCTTTCGGGATCTAACTTACGGCCCTTCTTTGAAAATGATGTATTTAAAAGTTTTTCCTTAGGTTACCCAAATCTTGACTTGCTTGAGGGTTCAAAGAGATTCCATGGCTTCCCCTACATCCGTCCAAGACTTGTCTAAGGTGGTTAAGATGTGTTTCCCATCCTTAGAAAAAACTGACAGATCATCTCGATAAATCTCAATCAATTTCCCAATCAATCCCCTAAAGGTATAATCCATAGCCCTTTGAAAATTGGCTCCGGCATTTGATAAACCAAATGGCAACCTGAGATATTCAAAAGTTCCCATGGAGTAGTAAAAGTAGTCATCTATCCTCGACTCTGGATATAAGTTGTATCCTGAAAATCTGTCAAGCATGAAAATCATTCCTGATCCTGTAACCCTTTGAGTAAAGTTTCCATCTTGGGAGATGAAATGATCCTTTTGGTACGTAAATACTGTTTAAATCTACGAAGTCATTGCATATTCCTAATTTTTCCCATTCTTCTTCCTAGCGACAACCAAATGTTTGAACACCATGAAGAATGTCTAGATTATTGCACAAACTAGACACTCCTCATGGTGCTCTAACATGGTTGTAACTCCTGTTGGACCAAAGGAGCTAACTTGGGGTTAATCATCTTAATTTTTGTCTAAGGGTTTGGTTTCTTCCTTGAGAGGAATCGCATGTTGAATTACATCTTCCCTATAGACTTTTTAACTCATCATAGCTAAAGGCCAAAACATCCTATATTCTTTTAATAATTTACAAGTTCAACCTTTTTCTTCTATAGGGGTAGTTTGCCTATTTTAACCATCCAAAGCTTTTCATCTTTTTTGTTCCAATTTTTACTTCCACATGATCACACAATTCTTTCTTAGAGTCATCCTTTTTCTTGTGACCATCTGACTTATCAAAGTTCCTCTCTAAGGAAACAACTCGCCTTGCGGGTGTATTGAGCTTTATCACTGTTTTCGGTGTAGTTACACCCTTCACCTAAAGTGTTGATGCCAAAGTCGGAAAACTCATGCGTATGGGTCAAGAATTTTATCACTGTTTGTCATCATCAAAACGCCAATGGTTTTGTTATGAGCCCGAAGGTCGATACTTTCTATTGAAATATTTTCATTTGCCAAACTATCAGAAACTGTGAGTGTGAAAGGCTCTTTATAACTCATCTGTTGTAGAGTTATGTTCCCTAGGAATAGCAATAGGTCCAAAGCATCAAAATCATCCATCATAGCCAAGATTGCATTCCTATAACCCTTTAATCTTTGGACTTGCAAGAAAATTTACCTTTTAATTTTTGTATAACCAAGTCTGAATCCCCTTGATACTTAGACATTTGATATTTCTCTCTTTGCAAAGCTCTAAGCCAAGGAGTAGACTTTGTTCATTGTACCACATTGTTTGTTGCTTCAAACTCCAATCCTATATGAAAACTTAGACCTTTTGCCACTTGGAGATTGAAGAACAATTACTGCACCTTTTCCTAGTCTAGAGAAGGCACCATCAAAATGCATATACCATACCTTGTCTAACTCATTATCCTTTACTTTATCTTCTAGGAACTGGTGAGTTAGATAAAATAGCATAATTTCCAAAGCTCTCTTCTTCATAAAGCAATTCATCAGCCGGGGCCTCGGGTTTTCCCACATGATTACATGCGATAAGGTTCTCTGTCAGTCGAGGTTTACATTAGAATTAGAGTGGCATAAGATAAATCCATTTGTATCTTACCACCCAAATCTGCAACTGAATTTCTGTTAATTAACATCCCCAAACATCTGGAACATCAATTACCATTTCTATATCCATTTCAATGGTGATGTCTGGAAATGCCTTCAAATATATACAAATAGCTATTAATCCAAAACTTCTATGGTTTGGTATCTAAGGGCACAAATGTTATGGTAAGGTCTAGATATCCTCCAATTCAACTGCTCCATGACTTTCTTAGTCATAACATTTGAGCTTACCCCGAATCTAACATGCAATTATGTAGACTTTGTCACTCACAAGTAAACGGTGAAGATGGTGATTCTTCCCATTGGATCTATCCCAATTCTGCAGAATAAGTGGTGCATCCTGATAGAAGTTGTGATTGAGTACATTTTTAGTCAGACGTCTTGGGAGTACATGTTCTGCTTTAAGCAACTTTTCCCTATGAGAAGGGATCTTCATGATTTCAGAAGCGCTTTTGGATCTTTGCATTGTTTATCCAGCCCCCTAAGTCAATATTTAAATCAACATTTTTAGGCTCCTTAGACTTAGGGAAATTTGGGTTACCCTTGGGAGTACTGTTTGTCCTTTATCTTTGTTTCCACTCCTGGTAAGTCTTGTCAACACTTCTGACTATTTGTTGAGGGTGGAAAAGATTTATGTATTTTACAATTGCACTACCTCTCACTTCATGGAAGTTACCGCGAAGCTGCATGTCATAGCATCCCCTCCGATTTTATCCCCTCATAATATCTTATGCACATATTAAGCTTACCATTTCCATATTCAGCGTAACATTCAACCTGAAAAAGACCATAAAAGTGGACTCTTCGAGGCACCATATGGTCTACAATAAGGTCACGGTGATGTTCTACCGGGTTGGGTGGATTCAAAAAGATTGTAGGTGGTCTTTGCTGTCGAGGGAGGTTTGTTCTTCGTGTGAAGTGGGCTTTCCATCTATCATTTTGTGTCTTGGTGGAGGCTATTGCAGCGTTCCTCCATAAGCGAATCAATCTATTAATTCATCATGTTCTTTGCAACAGTCAACTTGGTTGAAGCGTCTCCACCATTTGCAGTGATTAGTTGGGCCAACTTATCTACATTATCACTTGGACCCTGATCTTTTGGCTCCTTCTTCTTCTCATCATTCACTTTGGAGAAGGGCCTCTAAAATGAAACTTTCAAAGGGAATATTGAATCACGGATTCAAGCAAGTTCGTTTACCCTTACCAGCTATCTTTTGTCGTAGTCCACGAACTCCTCTTTGTCTACAAGGGCATATATTATTTCACCTTCAAATGCACAGTGTAATAAATCCAATATTAAGCATCGGAAGGCTTGCTTGTCTTTCTACTAAGTTGATAGACTTTGACATTTAAATTCAATCAGTTTCATTCTCTTTTTCTTGCGATGATGGAGTGAGAGGGCGCTGTAAAACCCCGTGTTCGCCGATCACCCCATCTCTTCCTAATTCATCCAAAATTTCCTCAAGGGTCTTAAATGTGTGGGCGTCTCAGTGGAGCAGTCAACACATCAAGGTAGGTATACAAGCGATTATCATCTTCACATCGCTCTTTTATTTGATTGTGACCTCTGTTAGACACATGTCCTCAAACTTTGCACTTATGGGACTTAATCCCGACGGAAAACTTGTCAATAGCCTTCCCGGAGGATCGGTGAAGATCTTGGATTCTTTGCAAAGTTCAAAGGAATTAGAAAACACCCATGGCTTTAGTTAAAGGTGTGGAGGTAGGGTTACTACGGTTGTTTGATTATTGTTTAGGGCTTTGGTATTGGATGCTCGGAGGGTCGCGATATCCAGATTTTTTCAGGTGCTTAATAACTCTGAAGAGGCGGAGTTTATCTTGCCTCCCTCTTGTTAGTTCGGAAAATAATGTGTGAATCCTTTAATGCGGCCCACTAAGGACATTCGGTCGCCACTTGAATCTGAATCACTCAAAGCCTTAATAGCCACCTGCAAAAGAAATTTCATAAGATTTGATTAGTTCTTAAAGAATAAAGTATAAAGAATGTCGGTTAGACCAGGATAAAAGACTTATCCCCAAAGATGTTATGCATGCACCCTTAGCATTGAGCTAGTCAGAGCTCCTTGAGTGATCGTACCCTCGAATTTCCCTGACTGTCAGTTCACATCCCACCTTGTCCTGCCGCCATTCTGAAGCCAAGGGGTTGTCCCTCATTGCTCGTTGATTTTTAATTACTACCCAAGTGTTCTAGGAGTTAGTTTTGGTTTGGGCTAAAAAGGCTATATATAATGGAAGCGACAATGCAAGGATTTAAATAGAACCTGCAAATTATACCGGTGACTTTTCCCTACAAAGCCACAACTTCTGAGACTAGACAGTACCTAACAGGTTGGGCCAATGATAGGGTCAACCTCGTTTATGGGTTGTTAGATTTATAAACAAGAAAACTTACAATTTGAATCGGTTACCCCAAACCCCACAATCTTAGGTACTTACACAAATATTTCTGAGTTTACAACCAAGAAATACAATTATATGGTCAGATATACAAAAGATACAATGAGTTCACACCTTAGGGCATGCCCCAAAATTGGCTTTAACCCCACTTGGGTACATATCGCCCCGGCAATCTATCCACTCAAGCACTTAAGGATGAAACAGTGATGCTTCCCCAAGTGGGATACTCAAACACTATCCACACCACAACAATGATGATTATTCAATAAGCTATTCAAATGATCATCAGATAATCACCACATCATAAAGATAGAACAACTAGCAACAACATGAGAGATATATCAATGAGGTTGTCACAAATCGTGTATACAACAATACATGCCAACTATCCCCCACAACATGTCTGAATTGATCTATGCAACTAGTGTTCTTGATGCTTCGTTTGCGATCCCAACCCTCTTGCCAACGTGTCTCAACTCCCACTTGTGCGGCAAATGGCGCTAGGTGCTCCGAGATGGGGCTTTTACCTCCACGACCTAGCTTCCAAGGTCGGCCCAGGTAAGCCCGCTGCAGTAAGGGGTAGCCGGACAAGGGGGATCTGACGGGGAAATCTGCAGGTCGGTCCATCACTTCCCTCACTACTATCCTCCTTGCAGTTTTAGATGGCCGAAGCTTGAGTTGTTTAAAGACTCCTAATGTTTCTAAGTATTATTAAGATCCAGCGAGTGGATCTTGGTTTAACTTACAGAATGGGTTTCAAACACCTTTATCTTGCCCTTCTTTAACGATTAGGCGAGAGTGAAAAGTGTTTGAAAACGAGGGTGCTGCAAATAAAGAGTTACACCACCATATGTAGAGATTAAGCAATGAAGTAAACAGTTATCTAGAGTATCAATGTACCATCACCACATGAGAGATATAATGTTACCGCCAAACCACACAGCATGTAATGATGAAATGAAGTAGCTTTAGAACAAAATGCTTAGGTCGAAGCATGGTGATAAGGATGATCTTACTATGATGGTGAAGTTTAAACCATGAGATAGAACATGAACATTAGAGTTTAAATCATCATCACTTTAACCATGAGCATTATTTCATCGAGCATCAAAAGTATATCACATAGGGATAGCAACAATTTAGCAGTTAGCTGAGGGTAGTGAGCATCATCATGTGTGTGTGTTTGGTGTAAGCAATATACCATCAACATATGAATTAGTTTGTCCCACAAATGTATATGATCTTATAAACCCAAAGCACTTAAGAGACTTACCACAAGTGAGAGAGGAGATGCCAAAGGAAGTGAAATATGCACTTGCTGTGTTGTTTTTTAGATCATAGGGTTTCTTTAGATGTGAGTTTATGTCAATTTTAGATGATGCAAGATTAAAGTTCAGATCACAAACAATCACTTGCCAACTGTTGTTGCCTTTACCTTAGATCTGAATATAAATGCTGTGTATAGATTGGCTTAAGTATATTTATGAGTGCAAGGTAGAGGAAATAGGATTGTCTATAAGCTGCTTAAAAATGAAAAGGTTCTTTGCTTAGGACAGCAGTAGAATGCAATAAAGTTAACTCTTCAATAGCAGCAACCTCTAAGCAAAAATCTGAAGCTTTCTTATGACCTATATGTTTGCCCCTTTAGAATAGTTAAAATTGAAATATGCCTTATGTGTTTAGATCATAGGTTTTCTTTAGATGTGAGTTTATGTCAATTTTAGATGATGCAAGATTAAAGTTCAGATCACAAACAATCACTTGCCAACTGTTGTTGCCTTTACCTTAGATCTGAATATAAATGCTGTGTATAGATTGGCTTAAGTATATTTATGAGTGCAAGGTAGAGGAAATAGGATTGTCTATAAGCTGCTTAAAAATGAAAAGGTTCTTTGCTTAGGACAGCAGTAGAATGCAATAAAGTTAACTCTTCAATAGCAGCAACCTCTAAGCAAAAATCTGAAGCTTTCTTATGACCTATATGTTTGCCCCTTTAGAATAGTTAAGCATAGGTGTTGTTATGACAGCAGTAATGACAGCAATGCAACCTAAACTCAGGACAGCAGTACAATGAAACCAAAGCACCTAGAATGCAAACAGCCAATTGAAATGTGTTTCAAAGTCTGCGCTTAAGGGGACAGAAAAGTGCCAGATTGTGTAAGTACACCTAGAATATGAGCACCCAAAGAAACTTAACAGCAGAATTTAAAAAGTGTTGAAACAGTGTTTAGGATAGTAGCAAAGGTATGACAGTTTATGGTACCAATATCCTAGTTAAAATTGTTATGTATCTTCCAAATTAATGTTCAAGTTATTAGCATTTAAACTATTTCAAACTCACTTTAAAAGGGTACGAATTATGTCTAAAACATCCAGAACAAGAGTTACCAAACAGCTTACCAAGTAGTTAAATTGTGTGTTGTATGCAGGTCTGAATACAAGGCAGGGCTGTAGGGTTCAAGGCTCACAGCAACAGCAGCAAGGATAGGCCGAGGGTTAATGAAGAAGAGGCCGAGGGCTTGAAGAAAGAGGCAGCTCCGTGAGGGGAGGGCTGAGATGAGGCAGCAGGCCGTGAGCTTAAGGCTGGCCTAGGAAGATGACAAGGCCGAGAGCATAAGGAAAA
>SNQJ01S0206415.1:0-16374 GCA_010110895.2 Picea sitchensis | reverse complement strand
CCACAAGGGTGGATAACATAAGTGATGAACATTTGTTGGAAGCTTACATGGATGGATTAAAAGAAGACATGAAACATGAGTGTTGTGTTGGTTTTGTCACAAGGGTGAGAAAAAACACAACACTTACTTGCCTAGTTAAGTCAACTAAACAAGACAGAGGTTTGTGAGTTGATTAGATAACCAAATACACATGAAACAAGGAAATAAAAAGAAAAACAAAAAGAAATAAATGTTAGAGAAGCTTGCAAGATATAGAACCATGAAAAACAAAAAATGACAATCATATAGCTACCAATGGATCAATGTATTGATAGGCCAACATCGTAGAGAAAGACAGGGACTTATGAATCCCCTCTTCCTCCTTGGGCGGGATTTTGAGTTCCCTAATAGAGATATATTATCTTCATACAATGGCAAGTAACAATGGTGAATAAGTACAATGCCAATAATCTCAAGAGGTGAGTGGAATGGTGCTTGCTATAGTGCTTGAATGATTCAAAGAGAAAAGAGGATTCTCCAAGAATAATTCTTCCAGCATAACAATACCTTGAAGTTCTTATTTTTCTAGCACACCCATGGCACATATTTTATAGTATCCATTCATGGAAAGATACAACTGGTTCATAGTGTGAATAAGGGGCCTTTTAGGGCACTTCCTGGCCCTTGACCAGCCTCCAAGCTAGATTTCGCTCAGATCTAAGTGTCAAATTGTGTTGGGGGTCGAACTCAAAGTGGTTGAGAGGCCAAAAAGATTCATAAATGCATCGTTCATTAGAAGTGTGAGGCTTTTCTCGTAGACAGTTGCGCATCTTGCGCATTCTGCGCACAGTGCACGCTTAGGGTTGTGTTAGCATGCGCATTCTATGCACAATGTGCACACTTCCTTTGGTGAATTTGTGCACTTTAATTTTTGAACCAAGTATATAGTTTTATGCCTTTTTGATGGATTTTGGTGTTGTAGGTGTACTAATTGTTGTTGGAATTGATTTATTTCTTCAACCATTGTGTGCAATGTTGCGGACAATTTTTTAGTGATAACAAATGCCCCCTGATGTGTGAGGTTAGGATCATATGTATAGTTTAAATATATCAATGTTTGTTTTGCTGAGAGTGCCATTGTAAGGAAGAGTGAAGAGAGGAACTACAAGAGTGATCCGTTGGAGGGAGAGGGAGAATTGTGAGAACCAAACCTTTCTCTAGGAAGAAAAAATAAAATCTATGTCCAAACAAGGTGGGCATGCCCCATGCTCGTGTCATGAAACCAAAATGTGGGACTGTAACTGAAGATGCATGATTATGTAGATAGTTGCAGCACCTTCGGGGGTAGTTGATAACAACAAATGAAGGTCCTGAATGGTGAACTAGCTTTGAATCGAGTAATGGACAACGGTAAGAAGTGTCGATGACTCGTAGGCATTGATGGCCTATCAAGTTCAGAGGTCTTAGGATGGTATTGAAAGCTGTAATGGTCGCATAGTAAGACCTACCGTAACATGAGAGTTTTCTAAAGTCAAATGTTATGGTGCTCAACGAAATCAAAAGGCAATGATGACTCGCTCTGTGTCGTCCGAGACTCCTCATTGAAAAGGTAATGAGAGTCAAGATATTGACGCCCTTCTGGAAACTGTGTTGATGTCAACAGGAAGGGAGACGCGACGTCAAGAAGCAAAAGGATTCTTGAAATCCACTGAATAATAGATGATATCAGGTACTGATGGGTAACATGGATGAAGTCAAGACGCTATGAGACTCAAGACTACCCTTGGTTCGAGTGTTTTGAGGGATGATTGGCAGCATCCGTAAAACTGGATAAATTGTCAAGGGGATGACTAGACATGGGGTTAAGCTATGTTGGAGTCTAACAAAGTGGGAAAACTTATATATCATGGGTACATAGATTTTGGATACTCGGGGTTTGTCAAATATGTTGATATGAAAAAAAGGGTGTATTCCCCAACCAAGGGCGACATGGGTTTCTTTGCCAGGTAAAAGAAGGCCATCAGGGATGACGGATAAAAAAGATATGTATATGTTGGAAACAATGGATTTATACAATTACCAAAGAAATAAAGAATAATTTGGATTGAGTATATAGATACAGAAACGGGTGCCCTGGTGAAAGATGGCTTGGCCTGTTTAAGGTGCGCGTTTGTGAAAGAGAAATGGTGGAGGTTGGGGGCCCCATGGATGGGTTTCTGTATTAGGTAAATGGATGGAGGAAAATATGCAGATGGGAAAACTGATGGTGGATGAGATGGAGGGTTAATGTAACTACGAGGGTGCAATCAATAAAACCAAGTGTAGGATGATATGACTTGGGAGTCCATTGGGAAGTTTATAAATATGATAAGAAGAAGTATGGGGTTCATTCTCGGAAGTGAAAAATATTATTGGGACTCCCAATCCTACAGGGTGTAATCAGCATGAGTGTCAAGTTTCCAAGGGGAACTATGAATGGGACAACTCATGTGGGGGGAGTGTTATTGATTGAGAGTACCAAAATGTGGTAGAGGTAAGGATATTGCAAAGCCAGATGTAGGGACCCTAAAGGCAAATGTCAGAGGGTGTGAATGGGATATGCAATTGTTTACAGAGGGAGTAATTGCATGCCATTGTTGAAAATATACCTGAAGGGGCTATAAGCTTGTTGAACAAGTACATGCACACATAAAAAACCAAATACCCGACGTGAACAATATCTGGTGATAAAGAACATATAACATCTATTTGATAAAACTGAAAGTGAGAATGCATACCTAAACGTGGCATGAGAAAAATGCTCCTCCTGGGAAAAGTGCAGATGATAACCCATGGAATGTGAATGTGTAGATGGTTGGATCAGGATCTCGTGGATGAGAACGGATCGGAAAATGGAGGCTCTGGGCTCTTGTAACAGAATGTGGAAGTTGGGAAAAATGGCCTATATATGGATGGTGGGCCCACAATGCCACTTCATTTTCACCTGACACTATTGTCGATCTGGCGAGAGAGTTGTGAGGTGATTTGGAGATTACGGGAGCATGGGGATGCCGATCCAAGAGTTGCGAGAGACAGGTTAGTAACCTTATCATCCTGTATTTTTTGAATTGGATGGATGTTAGGTAGGGGTTGTATGGAGGGACATGCATGGGTTTTTAAGGGTAGGTGCCCACTAGTGTGCGGGAAAATGGGGAATACCTGTGCATGTGTGCATAGGTACTACTCGGTTTCACGCACATTATGTGGGGGGTTTACCAAACATTTGTGCATTCTTGAATGCGTGGATGTGTTGAGAAACCTCATGCATAATGTGCAGCTATGTAGCTAACAGTCGCTCATATGGGTGCCTGGGTAAAAAGGCAAATGCGCATTGGATGCATGCCTATTTGATGGACAGTTGCGCACCCTTGCACGTCTATCGGTGAGACAGCCAAGCATTAGTCCAAAGTAGTTCGACAGGCAGTAGTGCATATCTGCACAACTGTATGGGGGAAATTCGTGCATTGTGTGTAGGCTAAGGGATGTATGAATTTTTTGTTTATGATTTTTTATGGATGATGTGGTTGATCAAGTGTTTATGGGTGAATGCAGGTGATCAAAAGAGTCTTGAGTATGATGTCAGTCCACTGGAGAGAGAGGTACTGGGACCAATTGAGAGAGGTTGTGAGGGAGCATCATTTAGTATGTAGACATTTGGCAGCCTGTGGGTTGCTAAAGTTTTTCGATTGTCCTTTGATACGGTCACAGGAGTTTTTACTCCAGTTTTTTATTCTGATGTGGAGCACTGATCTACAGTGCTTCGTCATGGTGCAGGGGGAGCATCTGACACTTTCTGCAGCAGAGGACATCTACTTTTTTACAGGACTCCCATTCTGAGGGAGGTTTTTGGCTGTGGATCCCCATCTACCAGGGGAGGACAGAGTAGAGACCATCGCGGCATGGCATTGTTCCAGGTCGAACCCGATGTCAGATTTGGTCGTGCAGATTGAGGAACTAGATGACCTACTGACAGACTGCATCGCAGCTATGGTAGTGAGGATCTATGGATCCTTGGGCACTCATCACATCACAGGTGGGAAGTTGAGAGTAGTGGAGGAGGTCTTGGATAGAGACCTATTTGCATAGGGTGTGTTAATGCACACCCGGATGGTGTCCCAGCTAAACCAGTGTCGGTGTGCCGATTCCAGTGAATTTTCCTTCGAGTCAGTCTTGGTGGCCTGGTTCCAGTGACTTTTCCTTCGAGTCAGTCTTGGTGGCCTAGTTCTTGAGGGTGCCTCTATTGTGCCCTCGGATTCTATTGGCGCCAACATTTCTATGATAGCCTTGATTGATGGGGTGGTTGCATGTTTTGGATAGACATGGACGAGGGGATGGTGGCCATTACTTTATGTCCACAGTTTCTCAAGTGTGGCAGCAGATTCCACAGGTGATTCTATAGTATCCATATGTTGGTATGGACTACAGATAGGACCCCCATATGGTACTACCTCCTGGGGAGGACTGGGACCATAGAGGTATGTGTGTTATCTGTATTTTTTATTTTGGTAGATAGCGTTGATCAGACATGTATATGGATGTTGACACTATATGTGTGTTTTTTTGCAGATGTTGGACCCCGGGGTCGAGAGGTGGAGGTCATCCAGGATCCATCTCAATGGGAGTCATCTCAACAGGATCCCGCAAAGGCAATGGTTGGGTAGAGGCGCCAGCGAGATGATGTCGGTATTGGGTCATCCAGAGAGCCATAGGGAGATGTTGCAGCCATATTAGAGGATCTACATTGACAGTTCGAGTGACTCCTTCATGGTTTTTTAGAGGGTGTATGGGTCCACATCCAAGATGACGAGGTATTGGACCAGTGCGTGGGAGTACTGACAAAGTGGTGGGAGTTTATCCGTAGGGTGGCGGTGGCAGGGGAAACTATAATTGTTTGGTTGCCTCCGAGAGCTAGAGGGCCCCCAGCTGGTGGGGCACCACCGGCTGACAGGGGACCTGGGGGGGAGATCTAGGGGCACCTTGAGTGATGATATGATACGTACAGGCTTGGGGGACCGGTTTTTTATAGGGTATTTGATACCCAGTTTTGTACTCATAGGGATGATGAGACTCGTGAGCCTACGGACAATTGTATATATATTTTTTGTAAAACATTTATGACCTTTATGATATATATGGTGGATATATTGGTGACCATGTGTGTCTTTGTGTTTTGTGTTTATGATTTATGATGTCTATTTCTATCTTTTGACAAATGTATCATGCTATTATATGATTTTGTGGATGTGATAAATGCCAATATAATACTAGGTTAGCCATGTGATCTGCTACTTGATTAAGGTTTCTAGAAATATGTGTAAATGTGATGGAATCAAAGTTGTGAGATAGGAGTCTAACTTGCAGGTATTTCAAGAAGAGCAAAGGATCGTGAGCATGATACACGTTTTTGAGTTGCAGGATGAAAAGTTGGGAATCTAATAGAACGCTAAGGTGACGAATGTGGCAGTGACTAGCCTCAGCAAGGAGACTATTGACGGCATCATATTCGACTTGGTTTTTGGTGGCCAAGCCTAATGCCACTATAATGGAGTAGTATATGTGAGGGGGTATAGAGGGCCAAGCGTCTGAAGTGATATTCTGGGTCCAACAGCTGGCACCGTCAGCATAACCAATGTGGGAGGTTGATGGATGATGCATCTTTCAATAACATGGGTGATAGATCAAACATGAGGAGTGGTGGCAGTAAAGAAGACTAAAAACTCTACAAATGTGTACAAAGATAAACCTAAGGTATGGGGGCTACTCTTAGGCGTAAAAATTCTTCAAGTACAACCCATTGATGGGTTCCTTGAGAGGGAAGCCTTATAGAGAGGCCAAGATGTAGGCGCCTTTAGTGAGGCAATGTTGGATGATGAAGGGGTCATGCCATAATGACTCAAATTTCCCATGGTCGAGAGTGTCATGGGCAATATCATAGGCTAACACAAGATCACCTTTGTTGAATGAGAGAAGGTTGACATGGTGATCGAAGGTGGCTTTGAACCATTTTTTAGTTGCCTCGTTGTGTTGTAATGAAGATAGACATTCTTCATCAACTGATTCTAAGGTCAGCAAGCATTGTTCCATTGGATCAGTGTCAGGTAAAATCTCTATGGAAGTGTGTAATGTGGGTATTTCACACACGATAGGAAGGGTGGCTTTGATCCCATGGACTAGGTGGAACGGTGTAAAACCGATGGCAGTTTTGACTGTCATGCGATAAGCCCATAAAGCGGAAAACAACATATGATGCTAGTTGGTCTTATGTTTGTTGACGGTTCTTTGTAGCATGGTTTTGGGGACTTTATTGACAACTTTGACATGTCTGTTGGACTGAGGGTAGTATGGGGAGGAAAACTCATGGGTGAAGCCTAATTTTGAGGAGAGTTCTACAAAGATGTCGTTCTCAAAATGTTTACCATGATTGAAAAGTAATTGTTGTGGGAATCTGAACCGGGTAATGACATGGTTGAAGAAACAAAGCATTGTTGTGTCAGCAGTGTTGTTAAATGTGGGCATGGATTCTGCCTATTTGGTAAAATAATCCACTGCCACGACAATGTACTTGTGTCCATTACTAGATGGAGGATGGAAAGTCATGAAATCTATGCCCCATTTACAAAAGGGGTCGGATGTGATGATTGGGTGTAGAAGAGTTGGTGGAGCTCGTGCTTTGTTTTCATAAAGCTTGCATTTATCGCATCACTTGACAGCATGGATGAAATCATGAAACAAAGTGGTCGAGAAGTATCATGCTCTAATGATTTTTTGGGCGGTGGACATAACCAAGAGGTGACCACCGCAAGCATCATTGTGGCAGTCATTCAAGACTCGGTCAGCTTTGTCGATGGTAAGACATCGTCGAAGGATGGTATTTACCCCTCATCGGTAAAGAATGTCTTCGATGAGGAGGTATCAGGGAGCCTGATGGCGAATGTGTTGGTGGTCATCTCGAGAAAGATGAGACCTAAAATTTTACGTGTGAAGGTAGACGAGAAGTTCGTCGTAATAGGGGTCATCAGAGGGGATGAAGAAGAGGTTTTCATCAGGGAAATCCTCATTGATGGGGGAAGCTTTGGCGTCGGAGGGGAAAGTCATAATGAGTTCGGCTAGGACAAGAGCTTTCTTTATTTTGGGAGTATAGAACTTTAGATCGTATTACTAAAGGATAACGATCCATCGAGAAAATTTGTCGTTGATATGTTGTCAACTAAGAAAGTACTGCATGGGGTTGGAATATTCTATGACCTTGGTAGTTCGAAGTAGAATGTAATGTCACAGTTTTTGGACTACGAGGACAACTACTAATGTGAGTTTTTCATCGTGATTATACTTTAAGGATGGTCCTGAAAGGTTTTTACTAATGTATTAAATCACATGTTCGTGCCCATCATCCCCTAATTGGATGAGGACTCATCCCACTGAAACAACAGAGGATGATAAGTAGAGGATGTAATCGTGATCATAGTCGGGGGGACTAATCAAAGGGGAATTGGATAGGGAGGATTTTAAATCATCAAAAGTTGTTTGAGAATGCTCGTCCCATGGAAATGGGATATCATGGCACAGTAAGCGGAGAAAACCAAGTGTGCAAGTGGCGTAATATGGGACAAAGCGACGTAAAAAATTGGCTTTTCCTTGTAGGCTCTACAGTTGGCGTAAAGTCTTAGGTGGTGGAATTTATGTGATATCTTGGACCTTGAGGGGGTCCACAGTAATGTCGTGTGGGAGACAATAAACCCAAGGAGGTGCCTGACAGTAATGCAAAAGACACACTTGAGGGGGTTCAAGTGGATATTATATTGGCGACATCGTTTAAAAACGATGCGTAAGTCGTCTAAATGTTGGGTTCATTTTTTGGATCGAGCAGTGAGGCCGTCTAAGTAAGAGAGAATTATGCAAGAAAGATCATGAAATACATAGGTCATGGCCTATTGGAAAGTAGCACCAACAATGTTTAGACCAAAGGGAATGACGCGATAAGCAAAGGTACCCCAAGGGTTTGTAAAATCGGTTTTGTATTGATCTGTGGGGTGGAGTTGAATTTGATTGTATCCAGAGAACCCATCCATAAAGGATAGTGCCTTGTGGTCGGCACAATAATCGATTATTTGGTCAATGAAAGGGGTTGGGAAGTTGTCTTTGTGACAAGTATGGTTGAGTTCATGAAATTTTGTGCAGACGCAAATAGTTCCTTGTTTTTTTTTAACGGGGATGAGATTGGAGACCTAAGAAGTGTGGCAATTTGGGTAAATGAACTCGGTCACGTGTAACTTTTCAATTTCAGCTTTGATAGCCGCAACTTTGGATGGGTGTAGGGGGTGTTTCTTTTGACGAACAGGGGATATATCTAGCCATGTGTCGATTCGATGTTCGACTATAGAAGGATTAAGGCTAGGTATCTTTGTATATGACCGGGAAAAAATATCTTGTTATTCCTGAAAGAGAGCTTTGCAAGAAATGATTTCTTCATGGGAGCATGTGGCGCCAATGGTGATCTCTTCCATGATGTCTGGTTTAATGGAAATGTCAAATTTTACTGTGGGGGATATGTTGGCCATGTTTCCTTCTTCAAAATCATCGAGGGCAGGGATAGGGTTTTTGAACCAGTCAAGATGCCCTGGAGGAATGAAATCCTTGGTTTTGATTACGAACAAGGAGGCTTGATCATGAGGGTGAAAGACCTCTTGTGAGAGAAAAAGTGCTCGATGATGGAGCGCATTACATACAAAATCAGGGGTATTTAGTTCCTCTAATATATCTTCGTCGCAGTGAAAAATGCAAGAATCTAGGGGATCTTGGGAGAGGGTAGGAAGAACTGGAAATGGAGAAGTGTTATTTTCCTTAAGGGGTGAGGATGTAGAAGGGATATCATGTGCGAGGTGTGATGGCTCACTGGACATAAACCAAATCTATAGAAATTGTGGATGATATCTCAGTCGCTCGGGGACTAATGATAGAATATAACGAATGTCAGTAATGTGAGCATCAGTAGGGAGTGTCAGAGAGGGTTCGGGCCGAGATGTGTGGCGTATTGCGGCTAATATTTGGTGGAATTAAGGTAGAGCTTGGAAATTATGAGTGTAATGGCCATATTTTGAGCATATGGAACACACAAAATTGGTTTGTAACCCTTTCTTGTGTGTGGTTGAGGACTATGTAGTAGCGGTGGATGTACTTGGTGGAGTGGCAAGCAATGGGGTTACTTTAGGGAGCTAGATAATATTGTGTAACTCAGGAAGTGTAGGATATCTATTAGTGGGGTGTCCTTCTATTTTTCATAGTGCACAAGGAGGTTAAGCTTGGGGAGGGAGTGGAGATATGGGTGCATTCTTCCTTCGTCTTCCCCCGGTAGTGGTGGTGTTGTCGCCAGTTGTGGGTGGGGGTAGTGTGGTAGGAGCCTATAGTGGGATCTACATCGGTAATCCCTTTATCTGAGGAGGGAGATATGGTGTAGGAACCATAGAGGGTGGATGGAGATACCATACAGGGATGGAAAGAACCATGTTGGGAGGGGTGAGGGTAGCAGCTACGTGGAATGCTTGGAATCTAGGTGTGGGGTAGAAAAAAGGGATTTGGGTAATGGCTTGGGGGATTGTTTCCCAAATTGGGATTTTCCCTTGGAGGGGTGGAAAACTTGGGAAAAGTGGTGCAGTGGTGTTTTCAGGGAAATCCTAAGTTAATGATTCCTTGATTGGTGGAACTTCGATGTGGAGAGGGGACTCAATGAGAGGAGTATTATTTCTTATATCTGTTATGTTAGAGGAAACTACACACACTTGTTTTGAAATAGAAGGGTTTAGGAGAGGTGGTGCTCCATGATAAGTCCCTAACAAGGATGGGTCCTTGAATATTCCAGGACCAATGTCAATGACTAAAAAAGCATATGAGCTAGTGTGAACAAGGGGGAGGATGTTATCAATGTTGGCGGAATGATTGGGCTCGTAATGTGTAAGTTGGTCGATGGTGACGATTTTCCAGTTATGGGGGATCATCATTGTACTAAACACAAAAGAGGCTACCACCTTCATAGCATAATGTAGTTGTGTCCAAACAAGATATTGTAATCAAGTGGGGCATCAATAACTTCAATGTTGATGAGGATGGTTTCCCCCCCAAGTTCTACGGGGACATTTTGGAAGAGCCCTTCAAGGGATGATTTTCAATCGTCATAAGCTCTCAGGGTGATGGCAGATGGTACTAGCTCAAGTGAGCCGATTTTTTGCCATACTACCTTAGACATGATGCATGTGGATGCACCTTCATCGATGATGCATCAATGAAATGTGATGTTCCAGATCTTAACTGGTCTCTAAAAATCTACCAGAGTGGGGAGGCATGGTTCTCCACTATCTAAATCAAAGGTGATTAGCCGAGTATCAGCTGGGTAGACTACCCCCAAGGCGGAAAGCAAGGATTTGCACTGAGATGGATAGGTTTGGAGTACCTCCAACATAGACATGGTTGTAGGAGACTGTGTTAAGTCATCAACCAGAATGTAGTTATGGGCTGCCCTAGCGTGAGGGTTATGTACATTCCGTTGTAGAGGCATGTGGGCTATATGGGGGTTTGGTTCAATGTTAGGGACGGGAATCATCAATGGTTGTCTTGTTGTAGCTAGAGTTGTCTCTAAGGTGGTTGGTGTAGATTTAGGAGGTATTTTGTATGGACGGTTGTGTGTTTGCAGAAGAATCTATTCTTCGTTGGTATGGCAGATATTGCGATCGGTTGTATTTTCAGGTTGAGTGGAACATGGGTTTTGATATTGCCCCATTTGTGGTGGGGAAGAGGTTATCTCTTGGTGGGTATTAATCACACCTTGGTGTGGAATGGGTTTTTTCAAAATGGTCAGAGGTGGTGGTTGCAGATAATGTTTTTGGGCCGGCTAAGGGGAAGGTGGTGTCAGAGGGCGTTGAGTGTTCATGGATTCTTTCATCTATTTGTAATCGACAATTTGGGAGTAGTGGTGAGTATAATGTCGCTACTCCCCACATAGAGCGCAAGGGAAGTTAGTTCTGAGGTTAGCATTCTTCCCTTGTCATGGTTGATTGTTATTGTTTCCCCCTTGGGGATTTTGGTTTCCTTGCTTCTGGTTTCCCCCAGCTGGATGATTTTGTTGGAGGTTGTTTCCTCGTGGCCCTAGGTTGTTATTGTTTCATTTTTTTCTTTTATTCTTTGCATTATTCGACTGATGGGCCGTATTTTTCGTATTCAACTGTTCAAAAGCATGAACTTGTTGAATGGGAGAGGGTTGAACAAAGTTAACGTCGGCATGTGGTTGTCCTAGTCGAGGCATAACTGGTTGGAGAGGACCAAGAAATGGAAAATATGGATTGTTTTGTGGAGATGATACATATGGCGTATAGGAAGTTGAAGTACTTCCACTACTGTTGGGGTTATATGCGGGGGTTGGGGGTGAACACGTACTGGATTGAGAGACCAGGTACATCATGGGTACTGGTGGGGGTCCTCTTATTGGCGGAGGGGGAATCATAGGTCATGATGGTTGGTAGGTGGGAGGAGGGTAATAAGATGTCCCTCCATATGGTTTAGGGTACTTATTTTCACCATAGGTAGGTGATGGGTGATTGTAAGGGTTGAGGTGTGTCATAGCACCAATCAACCCATCTACAGTGTGAGAAGCCCTAGGTTTGTCTTAGCCAAATGGCAGGGGTCTAGGTGCATCAGGAAATACTGTGTACAAGTAACCTAATTGGGCGTATATGAGATCGAATTGTTGGGCCTTGTTGATGGCTTCCTCTTATGATTGAGGAAAAGTGGATTCTACATCCTTAACAATCACAGGGACAAGAGATTTAAGAAACCAATTGAGACATTGTTCTTTGATGGTTTCTGCCTTACAAACTACGTCGTCAATGCCATTCATGGATATGGTCAGCTATATGGATAGCAGTGGTTTGTTTGAACTTGGAGATAATTTCTAAGCCAGTTTCATGATGAACTGGTAATTGGAAAAAGGAAAAAAAGGCCTTGGCCAATGATTCAAAGGTCACATGGGACCCTGATTTTTCGTCCACATACCATTGGTTGATGAAATAGTGAGGGTTCTTCGAAATAACCTCAAGCAGATGGAATCATTCATGATGTTGTTTGAAGAGCACCATGTTACACATTATTTTTGTCACCCCTATTACCGTTAATGATGTAAACCTATCCTTTGTCTTTAGAAGGATCAATGGCCTTAATCCTTGAAGAAGAATGAAGATACATTTTCCCAGAGAGATGAAATTATAATTTTCCTTTGTCAAAAACGTTATAAAAATGGATCGTCGCACCTTTATTAGAGTTAAGGGTGTGGTGATCTAATATCGTCTCAGTTTTCACCACAGTGGTCTACAACATCGTCACAGTTTTCTCAATGTTAAGGGTGTGACGATTTTCGTACGAAAGAAAAAGAGTAATTTCTTGAAAGTTATAGAATAGAAGCTTCGAGGGTGATGTGGCCTCCAATCGGTTTGGATCTAAGTCCCATACCTGATCACTTGGGATCATCCTAACCTCCTCACCCTATCCTTTTCAGCCTATAAAAGGAGAGGAGTTCTCCTGGGGAAAATTGCATGTTTTTTGGCATTTTTGGTCTTGAATTCTTAAAAGAAATTCCCCATCATGGTCGGGGGGGAAAGAATAGTGTAATGGTGTATAGTATATTTGTCTCATTTCTTGAATATCTTGATATTTATGAGTTTAATAAAATCTTGGTACATTGTGCATCTGGGAATGATAAACGTTTTCTCCTTCTCGTAATATAGCTTTCATCGAAGTGAAATATTTGCATTCTCATTTATTTGCATTGTTTAGAGTCGGTCAAAACATCATTTAGTCCATGCCATTTTCCTCTTGAGTAAACAACAACCTTAAAATAAAGTGATTATAAAAATTGATTATACATTTTTATATTTTCTTGTATCAAACCTACATTAGCTTAGAGTGTAGGGCTTTGGAATAGGTGTGAAAGATAACTTTCCAAAGCTGCAAACAAACATAGTATCTTGTGATAGGGAGAGTTAAATACACTTGCTACATTTTGTATTGGGAATCCCTTCTAACACAAGGGTCAATCACGAGGTCTCATTAGGGTCGGAAGAGTTACTCACCATGTTTTGTTGGTATTAGTGTAGAGATTGTGCATATTATTGGGGGTCACTTGAGAAGAAAATCATGTGGGGACCTTCTTGAGTTGATTTCGGGCTTAGATACCCTACCCTTGCATGTGGATCAGACTATCAACTGCTTCCCCAAGAATCATTGTCATAATTGATAACCTTAGTGGCCTATCTCTTTAGAGTCTTTACACGAGGTGACTGTGGAGCGGCAAGTCTTCATGGTACTTGGAATCGACATTGGCCAAACTCACTCGGGCTCCTTGAAGGGTATACCCACGATTATGTGTGGGATATTGCACCAGGGTGTAATTCCATTAAGCAGGTCGTCAATGTAACTTTTCCACCCTCTCTATCTCATCCCCTTCTTGCATTGTTCCCGCGACGTTGGATTTCATCACCAACTAGTTTGTTCATTGTAAGAAGGTTTTGTTTGCTTGTTTTCTTCCTAGATTTTTAGCATGTGTTGTTTGTTTTCCCTAGAAGACTCTAGGTTGGATATTTATTTAATGGTTCCAGTTCCCAGCATGACCAGTGAAGGAACCCCTTTTCCAGGGGAACCTTTGGTTTTTCCTTCTTACGAAAATGTTTGTCCTCCTCACATCGCTACTTTGAGCCTCCAAGGTCTCATAATTGGATTATTGGTATGGTTGTTTTCCACTCAAGTAATCATGAATGAAACTAGTGCTTCGGTTGTAAGCACTTCCCCCCAAGAAAATCAACCTCATGTCGATCCTTCACCTTCTTCACCAATAAGATCTCATTTTCCTTCTTCACTTGCAAGATCTTCTTCTGTTTCATCTTCTTCGTCGAGTGAAAGCTCTGAAGCTAGTAACCCGATGGATAAGAAGAATAAAAAAAGGAAGATTAAGAAGAAGAAAAATAATCAAGGGTCCAAGCTTCCAACCACTGCCAGACATGTTGGAAAACAACCAGTTATTGATAATCTTAATGGGAGTGTTGATGATGCCAATATCACCCAAACAACCCGTAAGCCCAAGTACCCTTGCAGGCTTTGTAAGGGTAGCCATATTCTTAAGGATTGCCCTGGTATATCTAAGGTTATAGAAGCATGGTCTACATGCCCTCACCAACCCATGTCGTCAGCCTATGAACAACATGTTGATGACCTCTCGTCAACTAGTCAGGATACCATTGGGAAGAAGAAAAGTAGAGTCAAGTTCCCATGTATGTTATGCGAAGGGAGTCATCAAACTCACATTTTCCCTCATATGGACGAAGCCTCAAAATTACTGGAAGAAATGACTATTTCCCAACCTCAACTTCCAGCTTCTTATCGTTAGCTTACTCTCAACCCACTTGTAGTTGATGAAATGATTAATTTAGTCCCTTCATCGGTCAATCTGGTTGATCATGTAGTAAATATGGTCACATCCTTAGTTGAACCAGTTGACAAAGTGGTTTCTCCGATCCCATCTTCGGTCGATCCCACTCTCTCTTTAGAGAGTGTCACCCAAGTGATCGATCCATTTCTACCCGTCGACCCCATTCTCCCCTTAGAGAATGTTTCCCAAGTGATCGATATGATCCCGTCATCGATCAATCCTACTCTCCTGTTAGAGAGTAAACCTGATATTTCCCATGCTTTTCTCATTGATAAAGAATCTACCATGCTAGGGAGCATTCCTCCTCCCATGGAACCCCCTCCAAGTAATGAGTTCATCCTTTTTTATTGGAGTGCACTAACTGGACGTCGTCTTCCCTCTCACATTCCTTTCAATATTACCATACAGGTTTGTGTTCGGGACATTCCTCAAACATTGATAGATGAAGGTGTGTCCATTAGTATTTTTTCCTCTATTGCTTGGAAAGATTTGGGTTATCCTTAGATTGTGTCGGTTATGCAGAAACTGTTAGATTTTAACAGAATAACCAATCACCCTTTAGGGGTCCTTCCTCATTTTCCCATAACTTTGGGAGGGAAAATTGTCTTTATTGATGTCAAGGTAGTTCAAGACCCCTTGGATTTCGATTTACTCCTTGGGAGAGATTATGTCTATGCCATGAAATTTATTGTGTCCACTCTTTTTCATGTGATATATTTCCCGCACGATTGTTAAGCCCTAAATAGTGGCTTATTACCCCTTAATTGGGGCATATTACATTAGTAATGTTATTTTATTTATGTCATCTTTATTCCATTAGTTGTAATTATACCTCCTAGTCTCCTATATATACCAAGGAGACATTTTCATTTTGAATCATCTTGTACTTGTACATTTATGCAGGAATAAGGAGGTTTCCCCCTCGAAGAGGATTATTATCTGATTTAATCTCTTTTTAAAGGCATTGAGTACTTATTCTGAGGTTTTTCTATTCTATATTGATATTTGGTTCTTAACATATGGTATCAGAGCTCAAGGTCTTGGGGTTTCGCTACTACATCTGAGACATCGTGGAATTTTTGCTATAACTTGTTTTCTACAATGTTTCAGAAGGAACATATTGGAGGATATTTAGTAGATGGATCAAGGTGCGTTGGGTTAAAATTTCAGATCTTGAGGCCTTATACTTTCGGAGATACATCCTGTGTAAGATAGGGTTCTGGAATCATACTGAAATGAGTCATTGCGGACTTTTTTCTATAAAAAATTGTCTGTAACGTTTCAGACGCTGAACTCTCGAGGATATTCAAAGAAATTAGTAAGGTACCTGTGGTAAAAATTTCAGCTTCTGGGTCATCTTAAATTTGTATATACACCCTGTGGAAGATAGGGTATCTGACTAGTCCTATTGACTAGTCTCAAGAAGGTGTTCCAGGTAAAACTATCATAACTTCTTCGTAGAGTATCCAAATTGAGTGAGACTAGTTGCATTGGATAGTGGAAAGTCTGTAGTATTTTTGGTATGAGTTTCAGAATATTATATCAATTATTGTGTGCGGGGCACACTATACAAGTCAGATATCTTGGAAAGGAAAAAAATCATCAAGTTGTGGGGAAGTTACCATAAATTCCACTTGGAAAATCCAATTTTGATCAAACCTGTGGAATTGCATAGAAGAAACATCAGAGAACTAAAAAAAATAAAGTTTCATACCCATAAGGGCCGAAACTTTAGAGATCCAACAAAAGAAAGATTCTCTAGTAGAACCACCTCAAAATCAAGGTTCAAAAGTGATACTTGGCCAACATGCCACCCAAAAAGGGAACTTCTACACCAAATAAGCCTCCAGAAAGTCCTACTTGGACTCTTGATGAAGGTGAAGAAATGCGTA
>SNQJ01S0206414.1:0-16374 GCA_010110895.2 Picea sitchensis | reverse complement strand
TTTTCTGCCCATGAGATAATGCCTCCACATTTTTAAGGCATATACTATGACTGTCAACTCTAGGTCATATGTAGCATAATTTATTTCACGTTCCTTCAATTTTATTGGCTCATAAGAAAATACATGCCCATTTTGGGGAAGGACTCCACCAAGCCCTTCATTGCATGCATTTGTGCACACAACAAATTCCTCATCTGGATATGCAACCTTTAGGATAGGTGCAATGGTTAATAAATCCTTCAAGTGTTGGAAATTTTCTTGACACTTGGTATTTCATTCAAATTTTAATTCTTTATTTTGAAAGTATGCTATTGGGTGTGAAATCATGGATAAACCCACAATGAAAATCATGTAGTAACCAACTAAACCCATAAATGATCTAACCTATGAAATATTTGTTTGCATCGACCAATTATTGATTGTTTCAATATTTTCTTGATCAACTTCTATGCCATCCTCTAAGACTATGTGGCCCAAATAATGGATACGTTTTTGATAAAAAAATCACTTGCTCAACTTGACATACAATTGATGTTCTCTCAACACATGAAGCACCATTCTCAAATGTTGTTCATATTCCTCCTCTATCTTGGAATAAATAATAATATTTTCCAAGAATACAATAACAAACTTGTCTAGGAAATCTATGAACACTCAATTCATCAAACACATAAATGTAGTGGGCGCATTTGTCAACCCAAAAGGCACCACCACAAATTCATAATGACCATACCTTTTTTGAAATGTTGTATTTTTAGTGTATTCTTCTCTGATTCTCACTTGATGATAACCTGATCTCAAGTCAATCTTGTAAAACATCTTTTCTCCCTTCGATTGATCTAAAAGTTCATCGATCCCTGGAAAATGATACTTATTCTTTATAGTAACCTTATTCAATTGTTTTAAGTCAATACAAAACCTCAAAGTTCCATCATTTTTATTAAAAAAAATAACTGGGGAGCCCTAGGGAGAAACACTTGAGCATATGTAACCCTTATTCAACAACTATTCTAGCTACATTTACAATTCTTTTAGGTTTGGTGTGCTCATTATATATGAATTTTTGGAAACTAGGGAAGCTCTAGGCCTTAATTCAATAGAGAAATCAATGTCTCTCTTTGGTGGCAATCCTAGTAATTCCCCAAACACATCTTCATATTCCTTCAAGACTAGATAATCTTAAATAATTGCCTCTTTATCTTTTGTTGGTTCTTCCATATTGGATGCATATATTTGCCACCCTTTTCTAAAACTTCTTTTCAACTGCAATGCTAAAATAGGCCCTAGAATACCTTGAAATGTCCTTGAATTTCCTTCTTCACCAAGACATTTGAAAGCCATGTTGTAACAATCTAATACAACACGATGCTTTTCTAGCCAATCCATACCAATCATGTAATCATAGAATCCAAGTGGTATGATGTTCAAATCTCCCTTAGTGTTGACTCCATTCATGTTTACTGGGAAATATTTAACAAGATCATTGATACTTCTCTTGGTTCTACCTCAATCATGTGGGATTGATAGTATGCTTGTCTATTGTCCAAGGATGCATAAATCCTTGGAATGCTCCTACCCACATCCTCCATCGTATCCTCATTCTTGATGTTATGCAAATTCCTCATCCTATCTCCCTGGTAAGGACAATATTTATACATGTGGTCTTCCTTGCATCCCCAACACTTTATGGGATGTTGTCTTGGTCTTTTCCTCAAGGAACATGTCATTTCCTATTCACCTTGTGGTAGATTCCCTTCCTAATATGATTGAGAGACATTCTTGATGAAATGTGGCTTGAATCCTTTCTTCCTCTGATCCATCTTACCTTTCTTCTAATCATCCCAAGACTTTTGAAAATATGGCCTTCCTTTGTTCTTCTCATACAAATAATTGACTTTTCTTATGGCTTCTTCCAAGGTCTTGGGCTCATCAAAATGAATTTTATCACTTTAAAAATAAGGAAGCCCACTCATAAATATTTGTATTTTTACCTTCTCATCCTTTATGAATCCAACATACCTTAGCAATTCAAGGAAACTTATCTCATACTCATCCATCGTCATGCTTCCAATCTTGAGTTCAAAGAATTCTTGCATCTTCTTGTCATAATATTTCTCTAACAAGTATTTTTTCTAGAAACATATTTTAAACTACCTCCATGAGATCCTCTTCTCATCAATGTTCTTAACCTACTTGAGTTGATCCCACCACATAGATTATTTTCCTTGAGCATGGTAGGTTACAATTCTAGCTTCTACATTTGATCGATAATCATGCAACTGGAAATATTTCCTCATTTCCAAAAACTAAGATTTAAAATCTTCTCCCTTCCTATGCTCTCCATCAAATGATGGTGGATTGAGATTTATGAACTCTCCTTGCAAAATATCTTAAACTTCCTCCTCTGGCTTCTAAAAGGGGACACACTTGGGATGCTCTTGAACTTGAACGTGCATGTGCTCTCTTGGTCGAGTTTCCAGGTGAATGTTGTTGATGATGATGTATACTAACAATAATTTATTGTTTATCTCCTCTATGATCATCCCTCCTATCATTATCTAGATGAATATCGGTGGCCACCAACCTATTCCATTGGCTTAAAGAACAATTTTCCAATTTGGCATTTGTTTTACAGTTTTTCAAGTCTCAAACTTTTGGGGTCATTTTGAGGCCCTAAACGACACTTTTTTGATGAGGTACCAAATGCCCCAAACGAAGATTGTATGAAAAATTTACACCCTCGAGAAGTTGACATATCAACTACCCGCATCGGGGCCCACAAACCTTTTGGTGTTTCATCTTCTGGGGTTAGGGTTTTCTCATTTATGCTTTATGTTAAAAATGACTTTGGAGCCTCATTGAATACATATTATTGTGAATGAGCATATCCATTACATCTCTTCTCAGAGATAAGCTACCACCATTCTAGCGAGTTATTTCACCCTGTATTTTTACAGTTCTGTACATTTTGTAATTAACATAAATTGTGTATTATTGTATCTCTCTATATTTGTTGCAATATCTCTGTGTATTTCCTTATTATATTTCCTCCTTCATGTCGTTCTCAAAATAATCGAGATCAGTGGTATCAGAGCAGGTTGCTCCTTGTCGTTTCTTAGTGCAATCCCCCAACGAGGTCAAGATATAGAGAGTTGGGTCTCAAGCTAGTTTCTCTTGAGGAAAACCTCTCTTTCCATCCCAAGTGGCCTCCCGTGGTGGAAGAAAATAGAGACGAGGGAGAAAGAGATTTTTTTAATCTGTTTCTCGAGGAAGCCCTCACGCGACAGAGGGACAAAATGATGGAAAATTTTACCCAAATCCTTCGATGAATGTCGATAATAGAAAACACATCTTCATCAAATGAACACTTTGGAAGCACTGCCCCTTTCAAGGTACAAGTTAATTTTGATATTCCTATGTTTGAAGGTAAGATAGATGCAGATGCTTCCGAAAAGTGGTTAAATTTTCTAGAAGGCTATTTCTTTGTTCATAATTTTTTTGAAAGAGAAAATATCACATTTGCGCTCCTTAAGGTTTTCCCCCATGTCAAAAGTTGATGGGAACTTACTGTGAGAAAACTTCCACAAAGGATTTTGGAATGTTCGAGGCCGAACCAACTTGGGATTTTTTATGGATGCGGTTAAGGAACAATATTACCATGCTGGAAACTATGATGACTAGTACATGAGATGGACCAAACTACATCAAGAGAGGGACCAAACAGTGTTAGAGTTCACAAATACCTTCCATACCTTGCACACCAAGGTGGGTATAAAAGACTCTGAGAGGCATATATTTCTAAAATATCGTGGAGCTCTCCATGGGTACATCCAAACCGAAATGGAGTTTCTGGACATATCATCAATGGGAGCTGCTTATTGATATGCTATCAAGATCGATAAAAAATTGAAGCAATAAATAAGCGTTATTTCGGGTCTCAAATATGCAACAACCGAAGTATGGTAAAGGTATTCCTAACTCAAAGAACAACCAACCTCAAGACAACTAGTCCAAGCCACAGGAAAATAAGGACACTGGAAAGTGGCACGACTTCCACAAAATCCCTTGGCACAACACCGATGAATGTCACTCGAAACAATCATTGGTAGTCGAGCTCAAAGAAACAGATTCGATCCCTGACTAGGACTCTAATTCAAAAAATAATAAAAGGAGATAGATCATTGATGTAGACCCAATGCTACTGTCACGACCACAACAATTCAACCAAAAGAAATATAGGATCTTGAGGAGGGGGAGAACCTCTTCCATTCACATATGTGGGTGAAGGGGACCCCATTATATTTCATTTTTGATAATAGAATCCAAAATAACCTCATGTCAGCAGAGGTTATCAAGCAATTGGATTTGTCGACAACACCACACCCACATCCATACAACATCGGGTGGCTTCGCTAGGTTTGAGATCTTCGTGCCAACCAAAAGTATCTCTTGTCCTACAACATCAATCCCTTCAAGGATGAGGTATTGTGCGATGTTTCCCCAATGGAAGTTTGTGATGTTCTGTTAGGCCAACCATATATGTGGAAGCGTCATGTTGTTTATGATTCTCACCCCCATAGTGTCATTGTTAATATGGGGGGTCAACTCTATAGGATGCGAGAGGTAATTTTGACTATTGTCCCGACAAAAAAATGTTGCAAAGTAATCTCTCATACCACAAATTTTATCCTCTTCACAATTTTGTTAGAAGGTGAACAAAAGGCACTGCAACCACTAATAGAAGAAGATCGATAAGATTGTAGAAGAGCGCAAATATATTTTTGATTCACCCATGGAGGTGCCTCCACATTTCCCAATCAAGCCAAGCTATAACAGATCCCTTCATAGCTCTATTGGCCACAACCTTTTCCAGGCATGCTTGGGGTTCCAACCATTAGCCCCCATTGATATAGCTCTTCATGTTGCATCTTCACTCATAGTCCTCACACACTCAGGTAGATCATGCAACTATATTGGTTGAATGGATCCAACCCCTATAGCAACAGGTTCATGACAACCTTCAACAAGCTAAGCAAGAAAAATTCTTTAGCAAGGCAAGTAGCTCACCAAGGGTCAGATTCAGCAAAATATTCTCCATATCCCATGGGAAATTGATGCAATGGGGACCATTTCTTCCTAAGGGTGGAGGAATGATGCAGATGGATATCGGTGGCCACCCACCTATTACATTGACTCAAAGAATAATTTTCCATTTTGGCAGATGTTTTACAATTTTTGGGGTCCCAAACATTCGGGGTTGTTTTGAGGCCCTAAACGATGTTCTTTTCAATTGCAATGGTAAAATATCTCTAACAATATAGGCCTTGGAATACCTTGAACTGTCCTTGAATTTCCTTCTTCACCAAGACATGTGAAAGCCTTGTTGTAAAAATATAAAACAACACAATGATTTTCTAGCCAATCCATACCAATCACGCAGTCATATAACCCAAGTGGTATGATGTTCAATTTTCCTTAGTGTTGACTCAATTCATGTTTACTGGTAAATATTTAACAAGATCATTGATACTTATCTTGGTTCTACCTCAATCATGTGGTATTGGTAGTATACTTGTCTATTGTCCAATCGTGCATAAATCCTTGGCATGCTCCTACCTACATCCTCCATCATATCCTCCTTCTTGTTTTTATGCACAATCCTCATCCTCTATCCCCAATGAGGACAATATTTATACACGTTCTCTTCTTCGCATCCCCAACACTTTATGGGATTTTGTCTTGGTATTTTCCTCAAGGAGTATGTCATTTCATATTCACCTCGTGGTATCTTCCCTTGCTAATATGCTTGAGAGATATTCTTGATGAAATGTGGCTTGAATTCTTTCTTCCTCTGATAAATCTTTCCTTTATTCTGATCATCCTAGGCCTTTTGGAAAGATTGCCTTCCTTTGTTCTGATCATACAAATAATTGACTTTTCTTATGGATTCTTCCAAGGTATTAGACTCATCCAAATGAATTTTATCATTGTAAAAAGAAGGTATCCCACCCATAAATATTTTTATTTTTACCTTCTCATCCTTTATGAAGAAAACATACCTTATCAATTCAAGGAAACTTGTCTCATACTCATCCATTGTCATGCTTCCAATCTTGAGTTCAACGAATTCTTGCATATTCTTGTCATAATATTTCTCTAACAAGTATTTTTGATAGAAACATATTTTAAACTACCTCCATGGGATCCTCTTCTCATCAATGTGATTAATCTTCTTGAGTTAATCGCACCACATAGATTCTTTTCCTTGAAGATGGTAGGTTACAATTCTTGCTTCTACATTTGATCGATAATCATGCAACTGGAAATATTTCCTCATGTCCAACAACCAAGATTTAATATCTCCTCCCTTCCCATGCTCTCCATCAAATTACAGTGTCTTGAGATTTATGAAATCTCCTTGCAAAATATCTTACTCAAACTTCCTCCTATGGATTCTAACATGGGGCACACTTGGGATGCTCTCTGAACTTGAATGTGCATGTGCTCGTTTGGTCGAGTTTCCAGGTGACTAACAATGATGTCTACTAACAATCCTTGATTTTATAGATCCTATATTATCATCCCTCCTATCATGATCTAGATGGATATCAATGTCCACCAACCTATTCCACTGGATCAAAGAACAATTTTCCATTTTGGCAGTTTTTTTATAGTTTTTCGGGTCCTAAACTTTTGAGGTCATTTTGAGGCCCTAAACAACGTTTTTTTTGGAATTTTGGGGGGCTAAGGGTTTTTATTGGCATTTCATGACCCTTGGCGGAAGTTGTACTCCTCGACTAGACCTTTCTGATGAGGTATCAAATTCCCCAAATGGAGCTCGTATGCGAAATTTACGCCCTCGAGAAGTTCACATATCAACTACCTCCATCGGGGCCCACAAACCTTTTGGCGTTTAGTATTTTGGGGTTAGGGTTTTGGATGTTTATGGTTTTCTCATTTATTCTTTATGTTAAAAAGTCCTTTGGATCCTCATTGAATACAACTTCTTGTGAATGAGCGTAGCCATCATATCTCTTCTCAGAGATAAGTTGCCACCATTCTAGTGAGTTCATTCACTTTGTATTTTTACAGTTCTATACATTTTGTTCATTAATATAAATTGTGTATTATTGTATTTCTCTATATTTATTGCAATATCTTTGTGTATTTCCTTATTATATTCCCACCTTCATTTTGTTCTCAAAATAATATGGATCATATCATGAGATCTGAATGCTTCTACTTGTCTTGCACTGGCTGCTTGTTTTGTGCCAGAATATTTATTGGCTTGCCTTTGTAACATATCCAGAATCTGTAGCATATCCTCTTGGTATCTTATCATCCTTTCATTTTCTAATATATATCTTTGCACTTCTTTTTGCAAGCTTCTCATAGTCTCAACCAACTCCATAGGGTCTGTTTTGCTTCTTTGTCCATTGGAATTGGTCTCTGCATTTCCCATGTTGATATGTAAACCAATTACCTCATCCTCGTGGATGTAAGATCCATGGGAATCCTCCACATATCTAGTCCTGATACAAGAATCAATTATATTTTTTATGTACCTCTAATTTTGCAAAATGTGCATGCAACAATTGTTGTTAGAATTATGTATATTGTAAAATATTTTATTATTTAGGCTAGAGGTCATTATTCATCTGAATTTATGAATAGTATGGATGCATTGAACTAAATTCAAATTATTTATATACATCCTCCTTTGAATTATCTTTCCAATGACTATAGTCATGCCTCATTCCAAGTTTTGAGCTAAAAGTTACAGCCTTCTGGAGTTTTCAATTTCTACTCATTTGTGCTCTATTTTACTAAATCAAATTATCTAAGAGACCATTTTTTGCCACTTGTAGAATAAATTTCATCAAGAATCATAAATTTTTTTATATCGAGTTATGAATGGGAATACACAATGTATTTTATATTTGGAATCTGATGCTCTAGTTAAATTCTATAAAAATCTAGAATTGAAGACTTTGTGCTTTTACAGTCTCCAAACTTAGAATTTTTTTAATCCAAAATTGGCTATCTTCCAAACAGAGAAAAACAGGGAAAATTTTCCTCAACAGAAAGTTGTTTGGACTGATGTGTAGATAAAATGTTGACTAAATAAAATTTTCTGGATTGGTGATCTGGGGCCCCTTTTCCTCCTTCAAAGTTTTTAAAAATCCCCAAAAAGTTCCAGGGAATAATGGATTTTTCCTTGTTTTTTGATCCCCACAAAAAACCTCTTTGAATTCAGCCAAAATCCCAACCGGTTATCTTCGTGCCTACGTTTTGGACAATCTGTAAAATTTTCATCTTTATCTAAGTCCTAGTCACTAAGCACGACACAGATCTTCGGAAGTCCCTACTTTGTGTTTTTTAGAAAATGGAAGTAGATTTAGGGAGTGCCCATCATTGGAATTATTATATCCCTCATCATTGTGGACATACCCCTTAAATTTCACTTAATTCTGAGTTAAAATGCTATTGTTATGGCCAAAACTAGTTTTTCGCTCCAAACATTTTTTTTGTAAATTGTTCATTTTTTGTTGACGTGACAATTTGGATGGCATGGCATGGACGTGGTTTTCTATTTCCACCTATCATCCCTCGATTCAACCATTTCATCGTCCTCCTTTACCTCCATCAACAATCAGATTATCTCTTCCATCAGTGATAAAAAAAAAGGTATAAAGTTACTTTTCATAGGATTTCATTGAACTCTGATCGCTCCATCAACAATCGATGATTGGAAAAAAGGTCACGACTTCATAAGATTTCGCCAAACCCCCAAAAAATCCATCAGTGATCGATGGAACTCCTTTCAAATTACCGAAATTGTTTAACTTAGAATTTTTTTATTAACCCCGTGATGGATTTGGACAATTGATCTCAATATCAAAAGAGATCTCAGTTGTCAATTCTCCAACCTTGCCAAACTTCACTAAACTTGTAGATGGATCTAGAACATTGATTTTCTAAACTTCACTAGACTCCAAAGATGTATATCGATCGTCGATCTATGATTGACGATTTTCTTCCACTTTTATCCATCAACAAAAAACGATTTTCTTCTAAGTTTCATTCATACTTTGCCAAAGATCATCAAACTCCAAAAACTTAGAAGTATTTGACCAAATCCAAGATGAATCTGGTTTGTCAATCTCAAAATCAAAATGATCTCGACCGTCGATTTACCATACTTCACCAAACTTTGCAGATGAATCTCGACCGTTGATTTCCAAATCTAATATGATCTAGGTATTCAATTCCTCAAACTTCATTGGTGATCGACTTTTTTCTTCATCTACAATCTACAAAAATGTCCATACTTCAAAGAATTTTGTTTAACCCTGAAAATCTTAGTATCTAGGATGAATCTGGGTCATTGGTCTCAATATCAAATGTGATATTGGCCATCAATTCATCAAACTCTATTATATGACCCTTTCCTTTCTCCACCATGGAATTGCCAATGTGGACCCTGTCATTCCACGTCATCATCTATACATAATTTTTCAAAAATCTCAAAAATTATAATTTTTAAAAATTTCATAATTTTTCAAAACAATTCTTTGATAAACTTGAAAATTTTAGTCAATTCGAAAATGAATCTTGGTCATTGATTCATTAGTCACCAACCTGCAAAAGGAACCAAATGGATATTGTAGCAAGGTAGTTATCACATTAAATTATAAATGCAATGAGTCAATCTAGATATATAATGGAAAATCAACATATACAAACTAGTTAAACACAATTGCACATATATTGGAGGGAAATATAACTCTTTTATTAATCATCATGAATAGGTGAGCTACAACCTGATTCTAACCAATGGCATTGCCTCGAAACCAACCTCCCGATCTCCTCCACTGAACCCCTTCAAGCATAAACTCAACAATGGAGTACTTCCTCACATGACCGGAAGGGATAGAAACACACCCAATGATCGTATAGGAGAGAGGAAGATATACTACAAAATAAATTTCCAGATCAAGGGATACTACTAAGATATTTAGGGAATAGGGAAGCTTGCAAATGGAAAACATATTCTTTCACCATGGTTGTCTCTCCTCATATACACCCCCATAGGTGCTTATATACCATCCTAAAGAGGTCGAGATGGTTACATTCCGTTGTGTATGATAAATTGGGGGTTTAGGACCGGGAAAACCTGAAAATTACCCCGCCCAAAAGTACTGAATATTTTTATTTTTCTCAAAATTATTGGTGTACGTGATTTTCACACTAGAAAATAGTGTATGTACACGATTTTCACATGGATGAATAGCGTACATGAACAAAAATAGTTTTTTTAGATGATTTTGATGAAGGAGATTGGGATTTATATTTGCAAGCTAAGGAATGGACTAGGCCATCTCACAAATGAAATATGAAGTGGAAATTTGTGCCATAACACAACTCAATGTTATCGATAATCCCTTAACCATTCTAAGTGAAATTTCGACCCGAAGTTGCTTATGAATTTGGGGATTTCACTCCACTTTCACAAATTTCCCTAAATCCTTCATAGATGAAACTCTACAATAACAAATTTTACCCAATTCACGCTGGTATTTGGCCCATATGGGTCCAGTGTTGAACCAGAAGCTATGATACCACTCTATAACGTACCTAGCCTCCAAGCTAGGTCACACTACTAATAAAAATGACCAATAAAAACTTTAATACCTATTTTCAATGTGGAATCAATGCACATCATGACATACAAGCTCATGCAATTGTCCATAACAATTAAAAACATGAATGCAATTAATTAGAAACATGCACAACAACAATTAATCATATACAACAACATTCCATCACATGAAACACATAAGCAAATGCGTATTTTACCCACAACATAGAACAATAAATAAGCTAAGACTCGAAGTGAAATGCACACCAATTTATATTAGCATTTAACATAAATAAAAATAACAGATAAGAACACTTATCCTAGCAAATATGCAACCTACTGCAGAGCATAGACATTCCACCCAACCATATATTTGTTGTTCCAGTTCTCAACAAGAAGTCACCCCCGTGATGGGCCTTTGAATCCACAAGAGATGGTGGTTCCTAAGGCTATATATTGTCCCCCTCTCAACAATTAATTCCCACAATCATTTCCAACTCACAAGCTCGCTTTCCCCTCAACCTGCACAACCCAAGAGGGGGACAATATATAGCCTTAAAAACATGGATTTTACATTTTATACGGTGATGATTTATGATATCTAGATATATTTAAAAATGTAGAAACGTTATTATTAAAATAAGAATTTATGTTTTATATTTTTTATCCAAGGAAAATGGAATTAAGTGGGGTATCTGTGAATGTCTCTAGATCAATATCTACAGTCATAACCTCCATCATCACAATTAGGGATTTTGACACTGTTAGCCAACAAAAGACTAGCACTTATGTTCAAGGTCCAACAATCGAGTTTTCAAATATCTGAAGAATGTTAAAGATTATAAATCCACATTAGGGGAAAAAATAAAATGGACCATTCTTGGTATGTGAAAGTCATACATAGAAACAATTGAGAAAATATATATTTGTATTGTCATGTTGAGTTTGAACACATGTAATCAAATTATCAGCTAGTTGGCTTCTTACAAGATATATGTTTGGTGTCAGACACAAAGATTGTTTATGTACTTGTGAAACAAGCCAATACATATGTCAAGATTAGATATTGTTTTTTAAATGAGAAATAATAACATACAAGAACATTTTAAACAACCATGTGCATCTATCATGGAAGACACTCAGATACGTAAAGTAACTTTGTTTAAACTTATTTTTGTTTTTATATATTATTATAAGTGCCATGATATTATTTCTAACATATTTAATACCAATATGTTATATTTTATTTTTACAGGATATTGCTATACCACTTTCACATATGCTGGTGGGGATTTATTATGTGGAGGAAAATATCATGGATTTCATCAATTCCTTTCTTATCGACAATGCACAAGAATTAAGGAAAATGAAACAAAGATTATCGAAAGCTCAAATTATAGGAGTAGAGACACATAAACAATAAGAAACAAAGGAAACTTGTCAATCTAATAAGGTTAAAAGGGTTACATTTAAATATTTAGCAATCTAAAATAAAAATGATGTTGACATTGGTGCTAATGAGGTTTCCATGCTTTCTCAAAAGAAGAAGAAACAAGAGATATGCAAAAGAACCATGCTCGAGAATGTTTCCATTCCTAACGATGATGAATTTATTTATTTATTTAGATGAAACTCCTTTAAATAATAAAAGGAGGAGATGTAATATTGTTGTTGATGTATGAGCCATAGTTAGCTCTGAATACACCAACAAAAATTCTAGGGGTAATAGGGAAATCATAACACTAGGTGTTGATTTAGAGGATGGAATTATCAAAACAACACAAAATAGCAATTGAGATCGATTGAGGAGGAAAAACTTCGTTGAAATGGTCCATACATTTCAATTGAATGTGATGAAACTTTAGAGACTCACAAAATTCCAAGAGAAATATCAAATTAGATGCCACACCACTTGTGTATAAACAACTTGAAAACATTGATGAAGTACAACCCATATGCACATGTGGTTGACTACATGGTTCTTGTTGACCTAATGGAGGTTCCTAGTAGGGATGAATTTGATTGATCATAATGTTTTGAATATAAATATTATAAGATTGGGGGGGATCATTCTACAGAGGCCAGAAGAGAATTGACACAAGAGAATCCCAATAGCCCTCTTTTTGAAATAGTCAAATGTGTCATTTATGATAGTTTAATAGATACAAAAGAAAAGTTATTGGCATGGGATAATAACACAAATAGTGAGGATAGGATGTCCACGACATTCATTTAGAGGGTGATATTTATCCATAATGAATTAAAAAAAATATATGATGGTGAGAGATCAAAGGAAAGGTTTTGAAAGAAAAGTTTTATGGAAATAGGCTTCCCAATTAACGAGGAACCTACAAGACAAAAAAGTCACAAAGAAAGTGTTTCACTCATAACTGCAGATAATTATTTTCAATTGAGATTTAAAACTAGATATGCACATGATTTCATTGATGAGATTTTTATCTCATGGGAGAATATTGATGTAAAATTTTGAAAGGTCATAACGTGTAAGACCTTTCTAGTAAGCATTGGTAATACATGTCTTGAATTCAAGAATCTATCAGAAGAGATGACTATAACAACTTGGAGATTGATGTGAGTGAAGCATGAAACACTTATGACCACATAATCATGTGTAAGTTTGACCAAATCATCAATGGAAGAACTTGCTAATGAGTTTGAGAAGTAAGTTTGTTGATTTATTTATTTTATTGATGTTAGGTTTATAAAATTTACTTTTTTCAATTTAATGTATTAATGTATTAAGTATTGTGCTATAGATATTATAATAAAAAAATTGTTCTATTTATCTAGTCACAAGATTTATATGAGAATGCATGAAAAAATGGTTAGATTTTTTGAATGAAGAGAGTTGGGATGATGTTAGATGCAACTATTCAGACTTAAGGTGTACAACATCCCTGAGAAAATTTCTTGTTGAATTCAAAAAATATGTTGATTTATTATATTTATTTGTAGGTTCATATATGTCACTATGCAATATCAAGTAATATTAGGTGACTGTGAAAACACTTAAAATTTCATTCTCTAAAGGGAGTACTCCCCAACTATTGAAGATATCCCCCATGGTTACAATATCCATAACATTGGCTATCATTTTGAGCCTTATACTTATTGAGAATTCAATAAAGTGGTTATGGGATTTGTAGATATCACAATGTCACAACTTTGGATATTTGTGTTTTTTCATTCAAAAACATAAGCAAGATTAATACTATAAACCTTTAATGATAAAGTAAGTTCAATTAGACAACTTTATTAGTAAGAGATTTAAAGTGTATTATTTAGTGCTTGATTTTAGAAATAATTTTTAATTATTAATGAGTTAATCGAATTCTTATTTATTCATCTTACAAGCACAAACATAATATATGTAGCTCCAATAATGATCCATTTATGAGTGATATTGAAATCATACATATTGCATATTGGACAAAAGACAATACTTATGATCATGTTCTTATCAATGAAAGAGTTAGAGACATGCATAGTCAATGATTGACTAATAATGTTGTGGTTATAAAGCTAACATCTGAGAAAAATGATTTGAATGGAGAGATTGTAAACATTTATCAAAAGTCACAAGAACTAACTAATTATTTATAAATACATTTTCAAGTAAAGGAGATTGAGTTTTGGATTTTTTATTGGGTTCATGTAAGATTTATTATATAATAGATATGAAAACATACTTCAATCTTTATAATTTTCAATTTATGTTTGTTTACACTATTTTACCTAATTATTTTTGTCTATATGGTGATTAGGTATAAAACTAGCATGTTGCTTACAAAAAGAAAAAAAAATAGTGCATATTCATTAAAAATGATACACTACAATTAAACATAGAGTTAATGCTATTAAAGCTCTTCCAGATGAAATGCAAGAAGTTGGTTTAAAATGAGATTTGGGAATGATCATTTTAGACAACTTACAAGCATATAAGACCCAATAGAAGAGTATAATTATATTGGAGAAGAAAGTCTAGCTCTTGAAAATGATGAATTCAAAATGTTAGATATTATTGATTAGTTTTAATATGTCCTTGAATAATATTTCCAGTTTGACATATTATTGATCAATTATATTTGTAAATTCATGCACAACCTATCTAACTATTGGGAAGAAAATTTGTGAATAATTTGTTGTATTTCTATATGTAAATGTAAACTATCTACAATATGTTGTACCTTCTTAGGCTAAGGAGATTTAACCAAGGTTTCTTGTGCTTCTTTCTATTTTTGTTCTTCCAAGAGAAATTCTTGAACTTCTTTTTCTTATTATTGCAACTCTATTATATATGTTGTCTGTGATGATAACAATTGTATTTTGACTAGTAAATTGGACTGACTTGGTGTATGGACTATTTATTTGGGTCTTTAAGTCGATTGGACTTGTGTCTTGGTTCCATTTCCCCTAGTGGATTCCCAAGTGGATTATGAGGGAGAGACAATGCATGCATTTGTTCTATGTTTTTTAATAAGTCATGTTATCCCCAAATCCTAGGGATAACTATGGAGATGATGTATCAAGGCCCTCAGGTTGTAAACATGGAGTACCGAGAGACAACTTGACCAACAATTTACACTTGCACAGACAAAGACCCACCTCACCACCACAACTTCAGGTTCGTCACGACGGTATCCACCACATCAAATGGCCTCAGGAAGACATTGAGTCTTGCTCCATGAGGTACAAGTTAGGTATTATGGTGAGTTCCATTTCAATATTTGAGGCATTTGATTTTGTTGCATCTATTACTGCTTTTGATTATATGATGTTTTCTTGGAAATTATGCTCTTTTCCCGATTTCACTTTGGTGGTTGACATTACACCCTAGTAAGTGGATCAACATTAGGGATAGGGATGCTACTAGGAGGTCCTCTTGAAGATTCATCGTTCCATTCCCGACCATACTTGTCACTTTTCACACTTCATCCCCTCATCTCCTTACCTTTTGGGATTTTCAGGTGTACTGAACCAAGAAGGGGTTGTCCCTCATTTCATGGGAAGAAGGGGCTGAAGGCCCAGAGGCTTGTAGATGGAAAAAGATAAAAGATAAACCATTAAACTTCTAGATGATCTCCCAAGGATCCCGAGGAAAATGAAACGTTTCTCATAAAAATTGATTGGACCCGTGAAAGAATAACTAATAAAAAATTCCAACTAGGGAGGGGAATGTGTGGGCACTATTTTTATTGCTTAGGAAGAAGCCCCATACATGTTTCCAACTTGGGGAAGGATGATGTGACCAGGGTGGAGTTAAGGTGGGAACAATTTTATTTCTTAAGTAGAATCCCCACCTTGGATTCAACCTGGAAACATATTAAAATAAATAAAGGCAATAAATGGGCTTGGAAAAGGTTGCATTCAAAATGAAGGTGCAACACACCCTCTACAAAGGCACCCATAAATGAGACACTACAACCCCTTGTGTGTCAAGAACCCCATGCCCAAAAATTTTCCCCTCATCCATGACACCTCATCTAAATGACTTAGAAGGATCCCTCATTGGGAAACACCCCTAAACTTGAGGTATGATTCACCCAATAGGTCGTTTTGTCAACCCTCACATACCTAAACATTGGAAAATTCAATAGGGTCTTTGAGCATTGGTTTATTTGATGAGGTAGTTTGGATGTACATACTTAGATGCCTCTTTTTTTTATTTGATTTACTCATCATGATGCTTTGACTTGATATCCTTGGAGGGC
>SNQJ01S0206413.1:0-11274 GCA_010110895.2 Picea sitchensis | reverse complement strand
GAGAAGAATATTGAAAGATATGTCACATACAGAAAAGGATCCAACTCCTATTTTTTGTGATAATACTTCAGCAATTGCTTTATCCAAAAATCATGTGTTTCACAAGAAAAGCAAACACATTGACACTCGTTTTCATTTCATATGCGAGCTAGTCAATAATGGTGATATTGTACTACAATTCTGTGGTTCTCGAGATCAACTTGCTGATATCTTTACAAAGCCACTAGGAAAATATGTTTTTGATTGCACTTAGGCATAATCAGTGCTAATGTTTGTAACTGTTGAGTTTAAGAGGGAGTGTTAAATATAATGTAACCTCAACATGCTGACTGTAGTTGTCCTGGCCAGTTGTACCTTCTATTTTTGTTTTGCTTGAGCCTATTTAGCTCAGTTATTCCCCTTTGCATAGTACTTCACTTCTTCATATATTCTAATATATTTTTTTTTGTTCTATTCTTTTCTCTCTACATTTCTTGCTTCACAATTTATCAGGAATGACACCCCATGAGCTAGACAAGATATACACCAACGAGTTCTTACCTTCACATGGAATTCTCAACATAGAGACAGAGAGGTACATCATTTGTAGAGGTAGTACCCTTATGTCGGGCTCAAGGTAGCCTTGATTCTCGAAGAAGAAGTAAGAATGTTGCTCCTAACCCTCACATTTCTTATGGTAAGTCATTGGGTTTTGGTTTTGCTTCTCTACGAATTCCTAGAAAGGTGTTTCCTAGGAAAAAATTTGGAGCTATTACCTCAGGCCTCGAAGATATTTGACGACCTGTTCAAGACACGTAAAATTCTAAGAAACAATTTTTTTATTAATGTGAAAATATTTGATTGGTGGTGTTACTTTTTTCTCAACCATGTCTCGATGTGACAGAGTAATATTTCTTTAATTAAGAAAAAATGATTGTTTTTCTCCGTTTGTAAAATTCATATCCAACCTTTAGCTATAACCTTTCAGCCACCCTAGGTTATTAATCAAACTCGGTCGAAAACAAGTAGAATTCTACTTGCGTAGATAACAGACATTGTTATGCACTTATAATTTATTTGATGGTAAATTTATAAGTTTGAAAGAGGTATGCTTCCATGGTTTTCATGTTGTAGCAGAAGGGGTTTTACTTTCCATGCACATAAAATATTTAACTCAGATTCTTTCTTCCCAAAGTGACGCCTTCTTGAGATACCAAAGGGTTATACTAAAACACAATATTCACCATAGTGCCTTGTACCTCCGATTAAAGATTTTTGCTAAAAGAATTCCAGTTTACCATAGAGATTTTATATTATTAATCTCTCAATATTTTTTTTATAATAACTTTCAGTTATGATCAAACCCACGTGTGGAAAAAGAAGTAGTAACTACAATATGTTTTGTTTGTTTTTCTTCATTTTTGACAAAATCTACTCAAATTTAGCGAATGATTCCTCATCAAGGCATCTATAGGTTTGCATTCTTTTGAGCGACTATATATTGTTATAGAATTTTTAACCCCCTAACCACTCACACATCATCTCCTACATCTATAGGTTTGCATTCTTTTGAGCGACTATATATTGTTATAGAATTTTTAACCCCCTAACCACTGAGACATCATCTCCTAGAGGTCACCTACCAAATTCATTCATTTCTCATCATCTTCCCATTGAGTTTATAACCTAATATCCCTTAGGTCTCCCTTGTCATTTATCAATCCCATGATAGAAAGGGTTGGTCGCACTTTCCATATTTCCATGTCATGATGGGGTAGCTGTGAGTGTATACATAGGTCACGAACAACCCTAGAAGCTCCCATTTTTGGATTTAGTTGTGATGAATGAGACCTCTTTGTGATTTCTCAAGGTTGAGTCTCGATAAGGCTTCCAATATAAGCATATAGATCTTATCCCATTAACCATATGGACTTATTTATAAATCCATATAAGAACCAATACATTTTCATGATAAAAGGGGAAAAGAACTAGCAAAGTTACTCTCGATTTTTGGTGGCAAGGCATGGGCAAGGAGCTTGGAAGAAAGATATCTCTTCATTTTACACTTATAAGTTGTAAAATTGATTACTTGATTAATAGAATATATGTTGGATGTTTCCCTCTAAACAAATTTCCATGTAACTTTGTGTGTTTATCCATAGAGGATTGATATATTTGTAGATCATGACATATTATAAATATTAGAAACATCATTTTCTCATATCTTTGTTCCTGTCTTAGATATAGGAAGAGCCTAAGGGAGCTTAGCTCCTATAGGGTATACAATCCCTACAAAATATTGGCGACCATACTCGGGATAAATGCCTTTCTTGTTATTTTCTTCCTTCCTTACATGATTTCTTTCTAAGAGTGTTACCCATTAAAATACCTTGATCTAATTTCCATAATTTGTTATTCCCTTTCTCGAGTTCAGTTGAAGAAAACACTATCTTGGATCTGATATATCTCATCCTAGATATGAATTTTTTGGGTTCTCTGAGTTGGTTGTGACTTCCCTACCCACACAGAGCGATAAAAGCCTTCCCTATCGCAGTTTCCCATATTACCAACAATGACCATCTCTTCTCCCAAGCATACCATGAGCGAACACACTCTATGGGTCGTGACCAAAGCTCTCTATATCTCTCTACATCGAGTGACCGAACCCCTAATTTTTTTAAGTTCTCAATTAACCTTATCATAAATGATCATCTTTATGCTACATTCATGGGTCTATTCCATTCTACAATTGCCTTTATCTTTTCTGGGTCTACCACTATTCCATCCTTTGAAATAATATGTCCCAAGTGTTGTATATCTTTCTAGTAAAAGTCACATTTGTTGAATTTAATATAATGTTGATGTTCTCATAATGTTTGTAGAACTATTCTTAAATTCTCTTCATGCTATTTTTCTCTCTTTGAATAAATCAAAATATCATCAATACAAATCAAAACAATATTATCTAGACACTCATTGAATATATTGTTAATTAGGGAAATAAAAGTGGTTGGTGCTTTTGTGAGTCGGAAAGGAATTACTACGAATTCATAATGTCCATATCACGTCCAATTTTTTTTTTGTTAATGTCCTCATCCTTAATTATGACTTAATGATAACCATATCTTAGATCAATTTTTAAGAATACTTTTTCCCCTCCCACTTGATCAAACAAATCATTAATCCTTAGCAAGAGATACTTATTTTTTAGTGTTAATTTATTTAGTTGTCGATAATCAATGCATAAACTAAATGTACCATCCTTCTTTTTAACAAACAAAACTAGTGCTCCCCATGGTGATACATTGGGTCTAATGTATCCTTTAGAAAGTAATTCTTGTATATGCATCTTAAGTTTTTTTAAATCCGGAATGCTCACCCCCTATGGTTCTTTTGACACAAGGGAAGATCCAAGAATCAAGTTGATAGAAAAGTCTATCTCCCTTCTTGGAGGTAAATCTAGTATTTCGTCTTTAAAGACATCTTTGAAAATTTTCCCTTCCAAGCAAGCATTAATTTTGTGTATGTATTTTCTCATATATGCAATTGTGGTAGCTTCCTATATATTTTGAATTATAGTCCTACTTGTTGGATTTAAACCTGTATAGTTTCTTCACAAATGTGGTTCTCCACTCTCCCAACATTTCAATGGTTCTCTAGGACTGTCAACTATGACGATCTTCTTGAATCCCAAATTGACTAGTTTATTCCCTCCTTGTGCCTCTTGGCTGTTAGATGAGTAGTCATTTTTTTGCAACCCTTTATTCATGTTACCGTAAGGATATGGTTTAAATCCTTTTTTATGCTGATTTAGTTTATCTCTTTTTTTTGTCCTTGGGAGCTTTAGGAGTTTCATACCTCTATTTACATTGTTCATAATACATTATGTCTTTGCTAAATACTTCATTCAAGGATTTAGGATTTTCAAATTCAATTATGTCCTTATAGAATTGTGGTAGACAACTTAAGAATCTCTGAAGTTTCAATTTATCTTCATCAATATAAGACACAAATCTAGCAAATGTAGAAATTTATTAATTAGGTCTTCCATAGAAATTTGTCGTAGTCTTAATTCATAAAATTCCTTTGTCTTTATTTCATAGTAACTTTCTAATAAATATTGTTTGTTGAAGTACTTCTTGAATTTCAATCATTCCATTTTTTTCTCCTTTAACCCCTTAGTTAGTTTCACATATTGTCACCAGATACTAGCCTTCCCCTTAAGATTATAAATTTTCATTCTATCATTAATATTAATAGAATAATTGTATATATGAAATTACTTTTTGATGTCTAATAACCAAGCTTCAACTTCTTCACCTATTTTTGATTCTCTATCAAATATGGAGGGTTTTATCTTTTCAAATTAACCTTTCAAAAGATCTATTTGTTTTCTTTCCTAATGAAAGATGTTTGTAATTCTTTTCTTAGTTGTGTATGGCTTGAGGATATATCATATTATTTAGACTCTCTCCTTTATTTTTCATATGATTGTTTGCTCTACTTCTAATCTCTTTGACTTTTTTTTCTACGCCATATTCTGCAACAATATTTCATTCAAGTCTTGTTTCTCTTTCTATTTTTTATTAATCTTCTCATTGTCTTATTTAAAAGTCTTAAGATCTACTATGAGACTCTTCATAGTTTCCAACACCTGAGAGGATGAATAGTTCTCACTTGTTTTTGTCCTTGTTCGGCATATTGCACGGTTTAATATTACCTTGTCATTTTACAAGGAAATATTTATGTAGATAAAAAATTAAACATGTATAATGTTGCTTAGAATTTTTTTTTCCTCATAAAGTGTTGTCAACCTTGCTATAAAGTGTTGTCAACCTTGCTATGATACCATATGTATGTAATGAACTGAAAAATCCACAAAATAATAAATTATTATACTCGTTCCATATTGATTATTCTTAAAACGAACCAAAAATAATAATTGTGTATAAGGATTACCTAACCCATCAAGGTAACTTTAAAATATTTCTTATATATTCATTATAAATTAATTTTCTTTATCATCTATCTTAACATGATATTTCCCCGACAAGATTTACAAACTTAATTAATTTTCTTTATCATCTATCTTAGCATGATATTTCCCCGACAAGATTTACAAAGACAATTAAGTCTATAACATAGGCAATACTAGTCTTGGGATAGGGTCACCATACATATTTACGCAGAATTAATCACATTTTAATCATAAATTTCAATCTTAGGGTTGGCAATTGAAGATGCTGGCATATTCTTCGTCGTCCTCTCTAATCAATGGATGAGATTTTAATAAATTAACTTCGACTCATTTATAAAGACGTCCGTTTATGTGATTACTTTTTTACATTTACTAAATCAGATTAAAAAATTACTTGTTGACCACAAATTACTAAATCAGATTAAGAGATAATCTATTAAGCTGGCCACAATTTACTAAATTATTATTACTGGGCGGATATGTATGGCTGCTTGGGTGTTAGATACCAATTTAAAAGTTTTACGCACAGTCATTTTTTTACCCCACTAAAGATGTTTATGGCCACGTGGATATGAAAGGATTTTTTTACCACACTGAAGATGTTTATGGCCACGTGGATATGAAAGGAAGCGTTTCCAGTGCGGATGTTTATGGCCGCGTGGATGAATGATCCACCATGATCGAATTCAACAGTTGGACTTCGCGCACGGTAATTCATTGCAACCAGAAAACTCCCTATTTATTCTTATTTAAGCTCATGCGAGGCTTAAGAACCTAGCCCACGTCATTCTATGCCTCGTCGTTTCACTGATCGCTCTGCTAAATAAAAGTTGGGATGAGAAGCCTTTCAAGTATCAAATATGGTACCAACGTTTTTGTAAATAAAAGCGTTTATTTTGTAAATGAAATAGACCAAAAAAATTAGGATTTGTTTTGTAAATGAAATAGAATAAAAAAGAATTAGGATTTATTTTGTAAATGAAATAAAAAAAAAAATTATAGTTTATTTTATAAATAAAATAAGCAATAAAAAAAATTAGTTAAGATTTGTTTGTAAATAAAATATGCCTTTCGGCGTTGATCAGCCACAATTATGTGGCTGTGCTAGTCTTGGGATAGGGTCACCATACATATTTTATAATTCAACCGTTTAACCCTTAGACAATGTAACAAAACGAATCTACTTATACAATAACATTTACCCTTGAATAACGTTACAACGTGGGGTTTTCAACGCCTCCATTTACCCTTGGATAATGTTGTGGGTTTTCCACGCCTCCTTTGATCACATGCCTTCGTACCACAGTGGTAGAGGTTTCATTACCAAAGGGTTTCATGTATCGATTCTGGTGTAGTTACCTCTCGAACCTCCACCAACAAACTTGCCAAATTGTGGTCTTCTTGCTAGAGCTCGAGCTTTTCCCTTGGCTCCTCTATGCGAGATGATGGTTTTTCCGCATCCAAACGTTCTACTGTTTTCCTACAATGAAAAACCTGTAACTCGTCAATCGGTAAATATATCACTGCAGAAAGAGCCCAGGAATTTACCATCTCAACCTACTTGGTCCGTTTACTGCTTGCACATGAACGACGAAGGAGAAATGGCACCGGGTTTGCCTTCAACAACCTGTTCTTCTCTTCTAGTTAAACTATCCAAGCATGGTATATTGGAGGTAAGCACCAACTGACTGACTCTTTCCCAAGGAAATAATAATTGAGTATTTTATATGTCGAGTAGGTTTGTCTTCTTTACAGTATAAATATACCTCGCCGTTAACTGTTGATACCATTTCGTTATTGGAAAATACCATTTTCTTATGTAAAATGAAGAAATATCCTCGTTATTTCTCTGTTCCGAGAATACATTAGTCAAGGATACATTATCTTCTTTCCTTCGACCTTGCTATTAACTAGTTAACATCCCAAATCCTTTGGCTTCAGTCTACCTAAACACTCTTATTGAGCTCAGACTTTTACTCTTCTCCGAAATCGAAATCGGCTTCCTATTCTTATCACCTAAACTATGATATTACTCGGTTGTATTTATTACTATCACAGTCGCTAAGTAGCCACTGAGAACGTTATATACTGAGAATATGTGCTTTCAATATAAAACGTTTGTGGTAATCTGTTTGGCTGTATTAGGTTGATAAAAGGAACATGGCAATTACATATCCTTACAGTAATTTTTTAATGTGATTAGGTAAATGTTAAAAAGTAAACATGTTAACCGATGCCATATGTCAGCATCTTCAATGCATAGCCATCAAATTAAGGTAGACAAGACTCTTTATTTTACCACAGGTAAGTTTTAAATAAAAGATGTAAGGATGTTTCCTTTTTTAATTTTCCAACCGCCTCTGCACAATTATCATTTCATCTTCTAGTGACTTATACGTTTACTTGTCAATTTGTGATGGATCATATATTTGGACGATATCATATATTTGACCTTAACAGATCGAATAAAATCCCTTCAAATTTTTCTCCCACTGTCTAATTTGCAAAATGTATCATTACTCTGAATTAACCAAAACGGTAAAGGAACTCGAGAATGAATTGTTTCCAAAAGTACATAAAAATTTACGCTTTTCTTGTATACTATCGATACTCAAAATTTGTCAATAATTAGTTGTATGATATTCCGAAATTATTACTTCCACTTAGTCTTACAGACCCGAGTACACCAAGGTACCTCACATCTCGAGCACCCTCGGGCACCTTCAGTCTCACTGTTGATACTATTAGTTAAATATTACGATTGTACTAAAGTCAGATTTTATTCTTGGTTTCATCACACCATAATAAAAGAAAACAAATAATATATTCAATCTTTAAGTTTTATCAGAACGAGTGGTTATAATTGGCTTACTAAATAATCATATCTTTGAACTTTCATCTGTTGTAAAAATCATGTATAAATTAATTTTGCTCTCTGCATAAAATCAGAATGTGCGAATTCATTTTATGATTATTGCTAGTTTAATGGATTCCATGACTAATGATTATCCTCTCATGCATGCGAGGACCCATCAGATCCCGGCTCTCACCAGTCATGGATCATCGGACAGACGACGCATAAGCGCACCCATTACTCGTACACAGGTCTATGCAGACAAATACATATATGTGTTTTCTTTTCTTTTTCATTTCAACTTTTGTTTATTTAAATAGAGAAGAAATTATAAACTAATATGGTACTTCCTCACTTGTTTCCAGGTGTTTCAATTGAAATGGGTAACTAAGAGGACCGTGATAGGAAGGTGCCCGGGTTCCGATTTTTTCCTGACTAATGAAACAATGTCATGTTTCTGGTTTAAACTTTTCTGTGGATTAAAATATGTATAATGTTTACACAACCGATTAGTTTATTTATTTTATATGTAATCCTTGGATTCGTGGGTTCACTCGTTATTTCACATTATTCTATACTGTAGCATATATCTATATATATATACAACGCTACTGAACAAATTTAATGAAATAGATTATACAGGATTTCTATAAATCCATTATAAAATTTTCTGGATTCATGGATTCACTAGTTAGTCCACATCAGTCTATATTGTACATATATGGAACGCTACTGAACATAATTAATGAAATAGATTATATAGGATTTTCTATAATTCCATTATGTAATTTTTGTATGTACCCATAACAGTACCAGCAGAGATCTGGACTCATGGATTCACTAGTTATGACACATCAGTCTATATTGTACATATATGGAACGAAACATAAGTAATGAAATATATTATATAGGATTTTCTATAATTCCATTATATAATTTTTGTATGTACCCATAACAATACCAGCAGAGATATCGATTTATGGCAACYWACTTATACACATACATTTAAATGTGAGATATGGATTTATGGCAATTTACTTATACACATACATATAAATGTAATTATATGATTAGGTTGAAATTCAACRATATGTGTATTTTCTTGTTCTTTACCATTCTAGAGTTTTTAAGAGTTTTTAAGGAAAACATTGAAGCATTTTTTTATCATTATATTAAATACTAACAATATTTATTCTTTTAATCAAATAACAACTTGAAAGAAATAAAAAAAAATGAAAAAAAAAGAAGRAACAACCAACTTCCACCGAGACTTAGAATGAATCAGCCAAAATCACTTGATTCAATCACCAGCAAGCTTCATCATRAATCCATAAGGGACAAATGAGCCTCCTATCACATCATAACCTTGTTTCCTCAACTCTTTGCTAGCACTACAGTGATCACACAACAACTTATTTTATTCTYTTTTCTTATTAACACAAATTTAGAGTGAATATTCCACYCACATGCTAAGCATTGTCCTTCCTCTTAACTCATGTGTATATATCATTTTTCCCAGGTATTTTCCTTTCCAATCTCTTTCCCTCCTTGAGAATTTTTTCATCTATGCAATTGRCTTTTGACACATGTCCTTTCATTCCCAGAGTCATCTTCATCATGTTCCCTATTCATGGATTCATAATCATCTCTTTTTAACTTGATTATCTCCTTATGTCATCTTCATTTAATAAATAAAATCTGGTGTTTTACATATGTCTAGCACACTTACAAATTCATTGTGTCATACAATAATTAAATACATAACAGTTAATTTTACACACTAATTTTATATTCTAATTTTTCCACTTAAGGAAATTATTTAGCATGCCAGTGTTATTTTTATATGAGAGGTATTACAGATCACTTCGCTTCTGTGCAAGTGCTTCCTGCAAACGATTTGTAACTTAAAATTACCCATATTTTGATCCTCACTAAACAATATTAAAACAAGAGGGCCCTTCGATTGATTTCTCCGAAGTCTTTCGTGAGCCTGAGCAGTTATATTAATTGAATATTTTTGTACTTTTGACTCCCTCTAGTTCATTTTAGTCGGAATACATACGTAATATCTCTGTATACAATTATATATACATGATTCAATACTTGATTAAATTTTTTATATGTTGCATCGGGAGGCTTATAGCAATGTATGTGTACCTCCTCATTTCTCCTTTCAAAATTTTAAATGGAATAATTTCTTATACATTAATTTTTTTTTTTGATATAATTCTTTAATGAATGTTATCTTTTAATATTTAGTAGATTATTGTTGCTTGTTTCCAAATGATTGTTTATTCTATTTGATAATTCATATTTTTATGGATCCTAAATTTTAATGATGTGCGTCTTGTATGCAAGAACCCATCAGGTTTTGTACACCACGTTGTCTCTTCTCAAGGAGATGGTTCACGACTTCATCTTTTCGACCTTGGAAATTGGAAATTCCATACAACTGGGCATTCGCAACTTGAAGTTGTATGGATTAATTCTTTGCTAAATGTATTAGAGACTAATAAAGTCTTATACGCTTCTATACACGGTATATTCATTGTTGTTCCGGACAAAACAAATGGGCACAAGAAAGGTATTCGAGTTCTTTTCCTCATCTTTTAAAGGAGGAGGTCAAAGAAAATAGATTTTCTTCAAAACTTTAAACAAGGAAGATTTCCATAGTTGAATTTCAAATAGCAGGCTCTATAGTCTATGTCTTGGAACAATTTACTACAACACACTAATGCAATGTAATACTTTATTATATCTGATAACAAAACTTATTGATTGTAAAAATACTTCATACCTTAAATTGTTATTCATTGCATGGTTGTTTTACATGTTATGTTAACACGATAAAGAATATATATATATATAAACAACTATTATACAACTATCAAACCATGCAACACTCCTTGTATGACTATTCCATTCCGATCTTGTTATTTAGTCTATTGTGTTCAGTATATTGTAGTAAATTCTTATATAAATTTCCATTCTAATATTATCATGACATTCTTGGCTACTAAAAAACAATGCTATCATTTCCATATAATTATAAAAAAAAATAAAAATTAATATTTCTAATATATAGTAGAAAATTCACATCCAAACATTTTCAATAAAATAATAACATCAAAGTAAATGTATGTAAATGGCACCTGGAAACAAAAGGAACAACAAAATTTTACCCAGTAGAAAGGATCAACAAAATTTACTTGATCCAACCACCTACAAGCCTGATCATGAATCCATAAGGGAGAAAAGATAATCCTTCGTATCAACAAGACTTTTGTATTTGTGTATTTTCCTAACACCTCAGTGCTCACGCAACAAAAAACTCTTGAGTTCTCTTTGTTTTGAAAAAAAACCTATTCCATAGGTTCTTCCTCAGTTTCACATGCTAAACAATGTCTTGCTTCTCACATGTGTATATATTTTGTTTTCCTAGGTCTTATTATATTTCCAATAT
>SNQJ01S0206412.1:0-10703 GCA_010110895.2 Picea sitchensis | reverse complement strand
CTCAAATATTTATATATAATCAAAATAAGGCATATGCATATAGAAACATATTACCTCATCAAACAAAGATTGCAACTTAAGATAAGGGTTGGCATTAGGATGAAATGAATATAAATTGAGAAATTGAAAAAGGAAGATTTCCCTATTGAACCAGCCATTTGACACTTGGATAGAAGGTAATAGAGAAATTCTGGTGAGATTGTAATGAGAAAATAAAATTCTATCAATATAAAATCAATTTCATGTGAAATTAAATCAATAATTACTTTCAAAGCACAACATTAAAATTCAATGAAAAACTTATTCATAAAAAACAAGCCATTTGAGACTTGATATAAATGAAGGCAATAAAGAAATTCTAGCCTACTATCAATATGAAATCAAATCAATGATTAATTACAAAGAACCATTACTTACAAAGCACAACATTTAGTTCAAAGAAAAATCTATGCATAAAAATGAAGTTAATAACAAAATTTTAGCCAAATTGAGAAAATGAAATACCATCAATATTTATTTAGTCCAAAGAAAAACTTATGCATAAAAAACAAACAATTTGAAACTTGGTACAAATAAAGGCAATAGAAGAATTCAAGTCAAATTCTGGTGAGAAAATGAAAAAATCTATGCATTAAAAAACAAGCCAGACTTTATCCAAATGAAGACATTAGAGAAATTGTAATAAGATCCTCTCAAGAAAACAACTCAAGTATTAAATTCAATATTAATTAATTCAAGAATTAAATTCAATATTAAGTTCAACAGAAAATCTATACATTAAAAAAATTATAATTTCTCAATTTAAATTAAGAAAAATATAATTTCCCAATTTAAATTAAGTTTTACACCTAAATATTTGAATAACTCACTAACTTGTTACCAACAAAACAAATAAATGAGTCTTTATATTAAAAATGCTTTCAATCACTTAAAATATACTGTAAAACAATTTGAAACATATTTAACCTAAACGAGATCTAAGCTGTAAACGATTTAATATTAAAAATACTTATTAAAAAAAAAAAAAAAACTTTAAACCAAATTGAAACATCTTTAACCTAAACGAGACCTAAGTTGTAAACGATTTTTTCTTCTAATTGTTTAGACGATCGTCTGACTTAAATAAAAAAATATGCTAAAGATTTTAAAAATAAGATTTTTTGGAATATTTGTTTGAAATTTGGTGAGAAATTATTGGATGATAGATTTAAGTGATTATTTTTGTAAAATCTTAATGCTTTATGAGTTTTTTGGTAAGTTGAATTCATTTCTACATTTAGAAATAAATTCTGAATAACAAAAAAATAGTAATTCATGTAAATTTATATAGCCAAATTCAAACTAAAAAATCATTTTGTAAAACAGCTAACCAACACCAAAAAAAAAACATTAACACGATTCTTTACTAAGTCATAAAGTTGGAATGGACAGAGAAAGTGAACCCTACAAATACAAATACAGTATTACTCACTAAGTGCCTGCCTGCTCCATCAAGAAGTGCTATTATGTAATGGAAGTTCTTGTGATAGGAACTAACCTGACGCTGATTCCAGTAATAAGTGTGAAAGCAACGCAGAGTCCGTAGAAGACCACATATTGAACTAACGCGCACAACCGTGCTTTTCTTTCACCTGGAAAGGAGGACAGGAAAATAAATCTACCATACTAATATCTAAAATCCACTGTCCTGTTAAATAGTATATAGAAGAAAAATCTGAATCAATCTAAGCATGGGCAGATATAGCACCCAGATTTACTTGTACTGCATCCCTGTAACAGCTGCTTCTACTGGTCCCAGAGACTGGATCTGGGGACCTGTAACAATCCACAAGCAAGAGAGCGGAATACAATGATACCAACGCAAAGATAATCATGGCTACAGGCCCTGCAATCCATCCCAACTGCGCAACAGCCCATGGCACAACTAATACTGCTCCGATCAGCGCTGTGAGAATGCTAGCCACTGCTGTCCATAGCGTGCCTGTACACTCAAATTTTATATACAAACTTCCAGATTTATTGGAAATCTTATAGCAACTATATATAAAAGAAGTATCTTCTTAAATTTCGTTTGGATCAAGTTAGAATTTGGAAATGTGTTATGGCTTTCTGATGAAGCAGAGAACCATCTAAACAGGTGAAACACCTTCTTTCACTCAAAGACTCTGGACCATTTGAATCTGGACCATTTGCACTGCATCACTGTGTCCTAACTACTAAAGGATAACCTGACAAATGACAGATTATCCAGTTGGAAAACACAGAACTCTAACCAGCTGGTATAAAAGCGTTGAAAGGAAGTCTGGAGAAAAAAAATGAAGGGATACAATACCCGTTCGGGAGATATCTACTGCTTTGTCTTCAGAGGTACTGTGATGTGGATAATGGTGGTTAGCATTATCGTCCATGGCAGCCTCTTTGGACAATGTATGGATTATGTTCTTGTTTATAGATATATTTACAGAATTTGTGAGTATGGACTCAAAACCCTGCAATTAATATGCAACTTGCTGCAGATTTTTTAAGACAATTTGACAGTATATATATCAAGTGGTATATACACAATCAAATATATTTTAATTTATATATCAAAATAATTTGACAATATATATACTAGCACAGTCACATAATTGTGGCTGATCAACATGGTTGATAAGATGAAAATAATCCTTAAAAGAATATATTAAATTTTATTATTGATTAACAAATAAATTGTTACACTTCATTTATCTGGTGTTAATATTTTAATTTCTGTTAATCAGTTAATGATTAAAATCAGAGCCATTTATTTTGTGTGACTACTAAGAATATTCCAACCATATTTAATCCTGTCCATAGAAAACTTATTAAACACTAAACCCCTATTAAATCTGCCCATTATCAATAGATGTACACCTTTCTGCGTAACTAATGATTACAATCTTAAAAACTCTGCAACAAACTGTATATTGATCACCATAAAAACTTCAATAAGTGTACGCCTTTCTGCGTAACTAATGATTACAATCTTAAAAACTCTGCAACAAACTGTATATTGATCACCATGAAAACTTCATCATGAATTAAAATTTCAATGAAAGACTATGACAGAGATTCAGTTTTTGGAAAAAACAAAGCCCATATATAGCTTGTCGGCTCTTCCGAGACAATCCTATACGCATTTAGATGGCAGAGGTGACATTAGTCAGTGGAAGGATACGTGTTCGTTGGTAATTTATCGTGAGAAGGATATGTACGTACGTTGGTAATTTATCCTCATAAATCAAGCATTTTTATTTAATATATTTATAAAATTGTTATAATTGTCAAATTGAATTTTTTGAATTTTAATTATAAATTAGTTATTTTTATTTAATATATTTATAAAATTATTACAATGGTCAAATTGAATTTTCTGAATTTTAACTGTGATGTGAGGTGATGTTCATTGAAAGTTTTCCTTAATATATTTTTAATAAGTTTTTTATAATATACTCCATCTTTATCTACTTAATAAGTTTTTTTCAATATACTCCATACGTATCCACATTTTTATTATTAAAAACTTTTTAAATTTTCTTTGATATGATAATGGAGATGGATATATTTATTTCACTTTTATTCTTTTTTCATATACTTGTATGCTAATGGAAGGATGGGTGGTGATCATTCAATAATATTAATTAAGTATATCCACATCTTTATTATTAAAAAAAATTTAAATTTTCTTTGATATGATAATGGAGATGGATATATTTATTTCACTTTCATTATTTTTGCATATACTTGTATGTCAATGAAAAGATGGTATGTCAATGGAAGGATGGGTGGTGATCATTCAATAATATTAATTAAGTATATCCACATCGTTATTATTAAAAACTTTTTAAATTTTCTTTGATATGATAATGGAGATGGATATATTTATTTCACTTTCATTCTTTTTCCATATACTTGTATGTCAATGAAAGGATGGTATGTCAATGGAAGGATGGGTGGTGATCATTCAATAATATTAATTAAGTATATCCACATCTTTATTATTAAAAACTTTTTAAATTTTCTTTGATATGATAATGGAGATGGATATATTTATTTCACTTTCATTCTTTTTCCATATACTTGTATGTTAATGAAAGGATGGTATGTTAATGGAAGGATGGGTGGTGATCATTCAATAATATTAATTAAGTATATGGCTTTTAGTTTTTATTTTTTCTAATTATTCATCTTTATTATCATTAGCCATTAAAATTTTCTTTAAAATTTTCTTTGATATAATGGAGATGGATATATTTATTTCACTTTCATTTTTTGTCTATATATTTGTATGTGAATGGAAAGATGGTAGAGATCATTTAATAATATTATTAAGTATATGATTTTTTGTTTTTGTTTTTTTCAATTATTCATTCATTAGTAATCTTAGTCATTAATAAAGATATATAATTTCATTAGTGATTTATCTATCAAATATAATGAGAAGTTAAGTATATCTATTGCTATGTAAAATATTTAATATATTTAATAAAATTGTTATAGCTCATAAATTAAATTAATAAATTGAATTTTAAATTTCAACTTTAATTGACAAATAATTTTTTTTTTATATGACTATGGAAATGTATGTTTTTATTTCACTTTCTTCATTTACCCATCAACTTGTATGTCAATGGTATAGGTTCATTAGTAATTTATCCATCAAATATAATGAGAAATTAAGCATATCTATTATTTTGTAAAATACTTAATATATTTAATAAAATTGATATAGCTTATAAATTGAATTTTAAATTTCAATTTTAATTGGCAAATAATTTTTCTTTGATACTACTATGGAAATGGATGTCTTTATTTCACTTTCTTCTTTTACCCATCAACTTGTATGTCAATGGTGGAATGGGTGAAGATGCCATAAATGGATGTCTTTATTTCACTTTCTTATTTTCTCCATCAAGTTGAAATAGTGTTGTAGTTCACTTTTTTTTTTTTCCATCAACTCATATGTCAATGGTGAAATGGGTAAAGATTATTTAACATCATTGATAAGTATATGGCTTTTTGTTTTTGTTTTTTTCCATATGTCAATGGTGAAATGGGTAAAGATCATTTAACATCATTGATAAGTATATGGCTTTTTGTTTTTGTTTTTTTTCCAATTATTCATTAGTTCGTAATATCATTTATATACATTGTATTAGATTTTATCTTCTATACATTAGAAAAGGAAAATTTATTTTTTAAATAAATCAATGTTTTTTAATTTATATATAATAGGTAGTTTGATCAGTGTGGGGTTTAGTTCTTATATCAATTCAATTCCTCGATTTAGTTTTCATTGTTCATCAATTCAATTCCTATTATTTTCTCGTTCATGCATGAGTCTTCCCCAAATCTATCAAATTATGGGAAAAAAATGGTCATTAAGAAAAATATTTTTTTTTGACATATTTTAGTATTTATAAAAGATTTTTTTTTTTAAATACTCATAGTTTATTATGAGCAGAGTTTTATTTAATGTGATCTTAAAAGTAAAGTGATAATTTAAGTAGATAGGAGATATTGCCTTTAATTTTGAGATTATAAGTTATAAAACATTTTTATATTTATATTTACTCTATATTTCTCCACAACTCTCTAGAGATGTTGCACCCCTAGAATTCACAACCATATAAGATAACATGAGTAATGATAGTCTCAAAGTGCAGTTTTTTCTAATCCCATAGCCAATGGTCCACTAACTTACAATTGTTTTTAATTCCCTAATAATCTTTCCACCCTTCATTTATCATTTTCTTGATGTTATAGTTCTCATTAAGTTTGTGATGAAGATTGATTCCAAGTTATTTGTATGAATTCACTTCCTCGAAGTAGTTCTTGTCATACATGAAATCACCGTAAGTGATCTATTTGGATTTAATGATCATAACCTTCATTTTCTCAGTGTTAAAAGTCATACCCATACTAGACTAAAAATCCTTGAGGATTTTTAGTAGCTTGTTGACTTCTCTCCATAATAATAATATCATCAACATAAAGAAAAAAGATGATGACTATACCGGTGAGAGTTGGACCAACACAACCTGTGTTTCCAAACAACCTCTAATTTGTCAATGTATATCCCAAAAAGGGTAGGGGACAAGGGACAACCTTGCTTAAGTCCTCTATTACATTCAATTTCTTCCGACCATCCCTCAGTGTTCCTAATCTTGGAAATATGTTCTCATACAACCTTATCGCAACAACTCTCAACTTGAGAGGAAATTTACCTCTTCTAACCTATTCCAAAGGTTCTTCCTAGACACTATGTCAAAAGCTTTTCTAAATTCAACAAAACAACACATGAGATTGGTTTATTATTATGAGACTCCTCTACAATGATCCTAAGAATAACAAGGTGGTACATAATTGAATGATAGCTCATAAATATGGCCCAAACTTTAGCTATTTTTCCATGACTTCCTAGCCATATATTAATCTTCTTTTCTAAAATAATTCCATGTAACTTAGCTAAAAGAGGGATAATCATAATGGTTGTATAGTTAAAGGGATTGTTTTTATCCTCACTTTTAAAAATCAGTATAATGTGGCATTGAGTCCAAGGTTTAGGGAAGATCTTCTTGACTATTAAATTCAAGAGCTTGTGGATGTGATGGATGAGGATAGACCCTCCAATTTTTAATATTTTTTCTTTGTAGCCTTTGATGTCCTTAGCTTTCCCTTTTCCGAGCCACTTAAAACCAAACTCTATGTCATCTATGAAAAAAATTCTTCCTTTGTAGAAATGGTTTGAATTTTGTTCATGACATTAGAGGATTCATAAATAAAATTAAGGTAGGAATTCCAGTCCCTCAAGGGAAACATATTTTTTTCTTTAGTTTTACCATTCAAAATTCCCCCCTAGAATTTCTTAGGATCTATCTTAGATATATGCAAAATGTTCACTTGTTTTCTATTTATATAGTACCACTTTTCCTTTTTATTAGGTCTTTGTATATATTTATCTTGTTGCATTTTGTATTTATCATTAGAAGCATCCTTAATGGCTTTTCTAGCAATATTACACTCGTTATCATACTAAGGGTTGACCATTCTATTTTCCTTTTTACACAACACCTCAATAGATAAATTTCTCACTGAAGTAGAGAGTGTTCTCATAAAATGATGATAGAGATCATCAATATTGTGCTTATTTGATAGGAGATTCAGTTCATTATTTAAATCCTTTAAAAATATATCAACTTTACTTTTGTCAAAAATCAAGTGCTTTTGGTTATCATAATTCTCTTCAATGGGGATTTTGTGCATAACAAAGTTTAGGGTTAGGGTTAAAGGTTTATGATTAGAGTCAAACTCATGGTTGTTTAAGAGGTAAAAATTCACTATTTGGTTGTATATAGGGATACAAAATATCACATAATCTACTACATTGCTACCAAGCCCATGAATACAAGTCATCTGTTTGGATTTCAGCCACTTCATTAGACCATTGCAAATTATTATATCTTGAGAACTATGGAGCTTGATTAGCTCAATACCAAGCAAATTCTTGACCAAGTATTTAGAGTTTCTTTTGTATGTGGGTAAATTCACAGAGGTGGGTAACACTTTCGTGATAATCTAATCTCCAAAATTCCGAAAAACATTGTTTCGACCGAATTAATATTATTTTTCGACTGAAAGATACTTTTTTCAGCCGAACCATGGAACGTCAAATCGAACGGTACAGTGACAGTGCCCTCGATTTTCGTGTAGAAATTTAGTCGGACGAATTTTTTCCATCCGACGATATGTTTTTGGCCTAAAGATATTCAGGCCGAAAAATTCTTTTGGCCGAAATAATATTTCGTCCTAACTATACTTTCAGCCAAAAAACTCTTCATATATTAACCGCACATCCTAAATGTAACGTTTTTCTCAGATCTTCCTGATTGTGATAGTGAGTGATTGTGAGTGACCATGGCTTGGCACGGACGTTGTGCTGGCGTGGACGTCGTGTTGGCGGGCGCTCCTGCAGGTGGTTAGGCTTTTGTGTTGGCAGGCGGTCAGGCGGGCCGAGCTTCAGGTAAGCCCAAAACCTTTAAATTTAATTTTTATTTATAACTTTTTATTTTAACTGTAATTTTTTATTTTTAAATTTAATTTATATGTCGTGCTTTTAATTTTTTATTTTAATTGTAATTTTTAATTTTAATTTTAATTTTAATTTTAATTTTAATTTTAATTTTAATTTTAATTTTAATTGTAATTTTAATTTTAATTTTAATTTTAATTTTAATTTTAATTTTAATTTATATGGTGGCCCCTGTAGGCAAGTCGTGGGCACATCAACGACTTGGCCACAGGGTTGGCTCCCCACGGCCAAGTCACAGTCCAAGTCACAGTCATACTTAGCCCTTCCACTACCTGATCAACCAACATCAAATTCTAATGTTAGCAGGATGTATGTTTCAACCAAACCTACTTAAATCCAAGTACTAAACTGTTTTAGCTAAACACTAATTGCAGAATTGTTTAACAATGAAAATATTGAAAACCCAGGTGTTTCTTGAAGTTTTCCATGTCCTCCTTCTTTGTCATATAGCCATATAATATACGTTTTGCAACAATGGGGTGAGTCAGCGTTCCACATCAATCCCAATCAGCTCTACCTCTTCCTTCTTTTAAGAAATATTTATGTAAACGGTCTGCCTCCAAGTAGCCAACTGTGTAATCCTCAAAACTCAACAGGCTAATGCCACGGTGCCCCTTTGGACCGTAGGCTTGTATTGCCTTGATATGTTTATATACTTTGAAAGCTTCCAACAGTTCTTTGGTTCCCATGCTAGAATCTGTTTTTAATTTTTTTCTGAATTTGGATTGGTACAGAATCCCATCTTTAATTAGTCAAAATTTACCTTTAGAATTTGTTTAAACATTCAGATTTTAAAAATAAAAACTTATCTTGCCTGGAAAAAATAAGGGTTTTATTTCCCTTATGCCTTGTCTGGGAGTAACCAAAAGAGATGTGAGGATATTTATAAAATTCATAATAAAATAAAATAAAAACTTGCATAGTTCATTCTTAACCCTCTATCTTTCAACATCTAAAAAATTATGTGAATATTTATTGAATCAAGGATTAAAATGAATTTACTATGATCTATAATAATTCAAAACATTACATTTTGATTATAAAAATGTTATAAAATTATGTGCATAAATGTGTTATATAGTTTGGTACATGTAGAAGAAATCTTTATATTTATTTCAAATTTGTTAATATTTGTACATTTTGATTATAAAAGTGTTATAAAATTATGTGCATAAATGTGTTATATAGTTCAGTACAAGTAAAAGAAATCTTTATGTTTATATTTATGTTTATTTTAAATTTGTTAAAATTAGTATTTAGATTTTAGATTTGGTATGTGTGCATTTGTTTTGGTCTAGTTTAGATTTAAAAACAATATTTTATTGACTGTTAATAGTTCTAGTCTATTGTTTGACCACATATTTATTAAGTGGTTTAATTCAAATAAATTTATGCATAGAAATATTTTTTGTTCTTTCGGTTATATTCAAATATTATATGACGAACATCATCTCAATCTTTTTAATAAATTATATTTCTTGGAAATATAAATCTGCTCTTCTATTTCTTAAAATATAAATATGTTCTTATATTCAAAAATAAATCTGTAAATATAATGTGCTGATGATGATGATGATTAATGCCCACTAAGACCAAATTGGTCTATCAGACCTTAAGAGGGTAAGTGATTACTTGTGATTATTTAGAATTTTGTTTCTGTGCTCGAAAAGAATTAAGAGAATCTTTCCAAGATCATCATACTTTTGTTGAGTTAAGAGGTTAGGAAGGTTGGTAGTGTGATAAATATTTTGAAAATGAGATCTAATATGGGTATAGGCTGGACAATCTAAGAGAAAGAGATTTTCATCTTCAACCTTCTTAGTGTCACAAAGGTGACACTCTCTTTCATCCCATGGCGTTTTAGGAATTGACCAACGCCCAGTTTCACTATGGAGCTCGTGAGAATTTGTTCTTATCTTAGCAATGCTTATTTTTTTCTTTACACTTGGAAAAATAAATAGATAATTTTGATCTTCTAGATTAGGGTTGATTACAGATTTATAATACCTTAATTTTCTTTTTTCCTCTAACTCTTTTTCATACCACATTTTCTCCTTAAATTTTGATTTGACATTTTTTTTAATAGTATCTTTATTCTACAAAATGGTTTCTTCCATGATTCCCCAATAGTTTAGCCAATACTGGGCGTCTTTATGCCATCCTCGCTTGATTCGATTGTGGTTATGACTTGATTTTGAAGCAATTTTAGGTAGCCTCTTGTCTTCCATGTTGCTTAACTTGTTCTTATACTTTAGGTATCTAGTCATAGCCATGCTCTTAATGGGGGAGAGGCTTGTTTCTAAGAGGAGGATGGGATAGGGCGTATTTCCTTTAATTTTGAGATTATAGGTTATAAAATTCTTTTGTATTTGCTCTATCTTTCTCCAAGATTCACAAGAGATACTATAGCCCTAAATGTCACATCCGTAAAGAATAACAGGTGTAACAAGAGTCTCAAAGAGGAGTTTCTTCTTATCCCAACTCCAAAGATCAGTTGATTTACAATTGTTTTCAAGCCCATAATAATCTTTCCATCCCCCAATAATCCTTTTCTCAATGCTATAATTCCAATTGAGCTTGTGGTGAATAT
>SNQJ01S0206410.1:1143-16374 GCA_010110895.2 Picea sitchensis | reverse complement strand
AACCATTGGTGACACCTGTGTTTTGTGTTTGATGTTTGTTGTTTCTTTTCACAGTTTTATTTGTTTTCAGTTGATATTAGCTTGTAGTTTGTTTTGTTTCTCTAACCCTATGCTCCATAGTTGTTCTTCCCTGCTAGACCCAATAGGGTATGCAAGCGCTCTCTATTTGCTCACCTGGTGACCATTTGAACGCAAACACCATCTCATCAGGTGATCTCTTCATATTGTTATACTAGGTCAACAACTGAAGGGGATTTTTCGTATCCCCCCATTTTGAAAGGAAGTTTGTTTCAAAGGCTTCGAAATATGCGATACTACCTGCTGGAAGGGATATGAACCACTTCCTCACATATCTTGCAAGGATTTGTGTAAACAACCTCATCTTCACATCTTCATAGTCCACTTCTTCCAAGTCTATGAAATCATTAAATTAGTCTAGATTTTATTGGGATGATATGTTACCTTCGACATCATATAATTTAATCCTTAGATTGTAATCTTGAGGCAGATCATGTAGTTGAGCGGGTAGTATGAGGGGAGAAAATTTGGCTGCCATAACTATCGTGAGGGGTCGAAGTGAACGTTGGTTCTAAGAAGGGATCACTACAGGCTTGACAGATGCGGCTAAAACTAGATCTTGGAATCTCTTTTCGTCAAAGATAGTCTCGCTTAGACAAGATTCAGACTTAGTTATGAACAAGGATTGTTCAAATTTCACGTCAAACTCAAGGTCTTTGATTCTAGTCACTTGTTGGCCCTTGACCAAGTTTTGGGAGATCCTTGGTCAAGTTTGACCTATTTTGGGACTTTGACATCCTGTCGAAGATGGAGCACAAGACGAAGCAGAGATTGTGGGATCTCGACCCCTTTTTGGGTCCTTTTTGGGATTAGGGAATATGTAATGGGTATGGGATGTCGGCCCATGGGTTTAACCATGTTTAGGCCTATTGTGTAAAGTATAAATAAGTAGCTAGGTGACATAAGTAAGAAGGCCAACAAGCTAAGTGCTAAGTGCAAGTATGATTTGTAGATGCTTTGTGCATATTGTGAGAGACTATAGAGCTAAGTTCAAGTGGTTGTAACAGACTGTGAAATAATTTTTCCTAGACCTAGCTCGAGGAAGGAGGATCTAGCGAGGTGCGTGTAGATATCATGTCCTATGCAAAGTAGGTTTTTTGTGTCTCTGTGCATATAGATGATTGATTGAAGCTAATAAAGAAGAAGAGTTGGTGGGCGTAGCTCCAGGGTGGGGGTGAACCACGTAAATACTGTGTTATTCTACTCTGTGTGATGTTCTGATGTATTTATGTGTTATTTGCTAAGTGCTTGATATAGATAGATAGATATTCTTATGCTTTGTTCTTATGATGAATCTGGATGCTAGATATGACATCGTTGAATGTGCTTAGTGCTTGAATCTGCTAGATTTGATCCATTTATTTATGCTAAGTGCTTAGATACATTAGATCTTGGTGAATGCTGTGATGCTCTGTTTTATCTGCGAAGTAGATATTGGTTAAATAATAATGAAATGACAGTGCTAAGTGCTCTATTAAGTATTGTAAGCATAGATCTGTGTCCCAGCTAAGGTTGTAGACACCTGAGTTATGCAACCACCCTTGCCTCTACTTCGGGTGAGACTTCATCTGCTTCGCAGGTGTTGTCGAAAGGGTTGGTAGTTAGGGTTTTGTTGGTGCGTTGTTGTAGCGTTGAACCCTGGGTATGCCCCTGTGCCAAAAAATGTTTTTTTTTTCAGGACCTGAAACTGTGATCGCTGAGAACTGAAGAAGAAGATGCTTTGTGCAAAGATCCGACCTGAAATTGTGAAAGCTATGTGCATAGATCTGTTTCTCTAGTGCGTAACACTCTACTTAGTTTGACAAGATCTGTGCTAAGGAAAAGAAGTCTGATCTGAAGAAAAGAGGTGAGATCTGAAATCTTTGTGCTCTAATAAAGGAAAAAGTGATACTTTTTTATTAAAAGAGGTAAGATCTGAAAGCTTTGTGCTCTGATAAAGGTAAGAACATTGAAAAGTTTTATATTTGAAATATTTGTGCTCTGATAAAGGTAATAACATTGAAAATTTCTATATCTGAAAGATTTGTGATCTGTAGAAGTAAGATAAGTGGAAATTTTTGTTTCAATAGTATGGATCTAGGTATATTTGATAGATTTTATCCTAGCTTGAAAACTAGGGTATTAATAGATGAAAGAAGATTTGATAAGAATAGTGAAAAATATGTTATACCTATGCATAGAAAGAATGTTTGGACTAATAAGTGTATGCAGGACCCTAGAAAGAAATGTTTGCAGGTTAGCTACCATGATCCTAGCGCGCAGTACAAGAAAGGTTGGGGATCATTTAAAAGAAAGAGAGGATTAACTCTTTGTTACAGTTGCAGAAAACTGAGACATTTTGCTAAGGAATGCCATGGGAGAAGACCGAGTTGTCTTTGTTACAAATCTATGGACCATGAAGTATTGGATTGCCCTAGAATGATTGCTAAGCTTGAAGAAATGAACATGAGACAAGAAAACCCTAAGGCAGGTCCAGAATCTAATATTCTGACAGAATCCTAGAAAGAATCAGAAAAAGTATTGCTACAGATGAAAGAAACCCTGAATGACCGCCAACATGTCAGATTATTAGAGATCTCCAAAGAAAAATAATTCCTTGAAGCAAGAATAAGAGACTTCGACATTGACTATGTTATAGATGAGGAAACACAGGTGAATATTATGACAGAGAGAACCTAGGAAGCTATAGGGAGGCCTGCTATGATTCCTTCATTAGGAGGAATAGGACTATTCAAAGGAAAGTTGATAAACCTATGTGGAAAGCTCACCTAGATACCTATGAATGCCAATGGAACTTCGACAGAGGGAGATTTTGAGATTATTAGATTTATTGAGAATAGTGCCCCATTTACCATGCTACTAGGAAAACCTTGGATTGAAATAAATCAGGCCAGAAGGCAAGAAGAAGAAGAAGTTTTAGAACAACAGAATCAATACTTAAAAAAATTCATGACTAGAAGGATCACACACTTGATTGAAGAAAATAAGAACAGATCGAAGCTATTTAACACCAGAGACTTAGATGTCGAACTTGCAAGAACACTAGAAGACCCATAGAAGATTGAAGTACCCATTCCAGATAAAGAAGAAGGATCACTCTCGAATCTTAGGGAAGAATCTCAACAACGCGAAGTAACTTTGGAAAAAGAAGATAAGAATCAGAATGGAAAAAGGCCCACCGAGATGAAGCTCACTGGGAATAAGGATAAGATAAGTAAGAAGAGAGCTAAGATTGACAAGTTGTAGAAGGTTACATAGGAAACCTCACAGAAAGGAAATTTGCAAAATTGGAGCTTCGTCGGGATATCAGAACAGTGACACATGGCATTTCACCATGTCAAATCTTTATAGCCATTGGGGACATTATAACCATTAGACCAACGCTCTGAATGGGTAGCAAAACATTTATGGAAAGGAAACTCGCCATCTGACCATTGGGACCGTGCCATAATAGACAGAACAAAGTTAATGAAGCTTCATACCTGTTGCAAGAAACTCGTTTCCGAGTTACCTATTTATCCCATCGCTCCATGCACTGATAACACTTTTTCCAACTGAGAGTTTGAGCCCGCGGACTAAGTTGATTGTATACAGTGATCATCGTGCTCTTGATATCTATCCCATTACTATGTCTAAGTTACCTTCTGAACCTGATATTGTTAACCCTGAGTGTGTATGTCAGACGAGTTGAGCGTTGTAGAGAAATATGTTGAAGAAGTTCTGATCGACCTCATGAATGAAAGAGTCATGTCAATGTATATAGGTGTACAAGAATCGTCGAGCAGAGGACTTCCAACCTCTCCGTCCAATGCTCACGGAGCCGGACCATCCCGACCATCAGATAAAAAGGGAACCAAGCACAGGGATGATCTAGTGAATGGAAAATTGATCCCAACCATATTAACCACCTATATACTACCTCTGAGAGGTGCAGTAAATTGAGACAATGTTCCCAGGGATTTCGAATACACCTTGGTTATGGAATACCTCGTGAATGGGATACGTGTAGTTCGAGCAAACTAAGATAAAATTGTAGTGTTGAAGTTTAGCGACTTCAACCTTAGAGATTGCAAAGTCTATAACATGCTTGCCCCACATAAGTACCTGACCAGAACTAAGGGGAAGAATTCGAAGATAATCCCCCAGTCGTGGACAATGAACTTTGTGTAGTCCACCCTGTTGAACGTCATGAAGATTCCCCACTTCGGAAGACACCAGGAGGTGAATGCATGTGTCAAGTTGTTGCTGTCTTGTTACCACGACAAATATTTGTGGCTAAACCACCGTATAACAGTTGATCTGACGTTGATCAATCAGATCACATAGTTGAGTATGAAAGGACCTAATCTTCATGAGTTTTACCCTGGAAAATCCATGGATCGCGCTCTATCACAGAAGATCAAGGACACTTATGGCGATGTCGATAAGGGAATGCGAGGCTATAAGGTAGCTTCTATCTAGAGTGGCGCAGTGTGCCTCACATTTTAGTTGATTGCAGGGAATTTAGTACGAAAGAAACGACCCACCCAATTCACTAGTTTTGTAGTCGACCTCGCAGGGAAGTGCGCAAAAGGCCTTAAGATGAATTGGGCGAAGTACCTGGTGAACCAGTTGGAACTTGACTGTAGAGAAGCACAGAATCAAGGATACGAATTTAATTTCAACTGTCTCTTGATACTTATAGATTTTATTTCCTGGGAGATGCCGAAAGGTATGACCTTCCCGGACATCGAGCCATTTGAACCACTGGCCATGAAGTTCAGTACACTGTGGTATTCAAGCGACATGAATAAACAGTGGCAGTCAAATGTTATTTTTCATACCTACTACAATCAGTTGAAGATAGCCATACAGTCCGATCCTCGCATGACTCTGAACACTCTACACCAGTTCAAGCCTTTGATGAAGTTCAACGTAGAACGACATTTTATTTACCTCAAAACGCACACCGATGAACACAAGCAAAAAATTCAGTCCTACTACAAGCTAACAGAGGAGGACTTGGAGGAGATCACAAAGGATTGGTCGATGGACCTCCTTATTCCAGTAGACCCTGCGGAGATATCTATCATCGACAACCCAGAAAATATGCAAGATACACCCGGACCTAGCAGAACAAAGAAGATCGAAGAGGACCAAGAATTAGACAGTGCATCCGTGAAGACTTATTCCATATCACCAGAGCAAGGAGGTGATTTAGCTGACAAATAATTCGAACAGAAGCAAGGAGACGAGGTTGATCCCTTGAAGAAGAGGAAAGGTTTTCCTATGAAACCTTCCTCCCGGAAGAAATCGAAGGCCACCATGACCAAGATGCAGACAGTCCTCACCTCTGATGAATTCGACTTACTCATAGCAGCCCTACAAGATGCTTCACTGGAAATAGCAGAGAAACAAGAAGTAAAGAAAGAGGAGATGTATGATCGAATTGAGACTGAACTCCAAGGGGTACAACAGGCCTTACAGTCTAGTCATGCAGTCTCCACTGCGCCTAGAGAACCATAATTGGGAGATGAGCCAGCTCAACTCCACCGCCTAACCAATATAGTCGAAGCTCGCATTCGACTAGCACAGGAAGAAACAATGCAAGCCATCCAGGCTTTGACACAAGTACAAGGAATATTTTTCGAGCAACGCAGTGCTGCAGAAAAATAAAAGATTTCTCTCTAAGCGAAGTTTGATGAAGAAAAAGCACAACTACAACAAGAAAAGGAACAGTTGCTCGCGTAGAAACTCGAAGTAAAAGAGGCGGTCAACATAGAACTTTTATCTATGACAGTCTTAGAAATCAAGGCAGAAGACCAAGTTACACAGTAGGTGAACTAGCTCGTAGAAGCCATCCAGTAGCTACATCAATGCATAGCATATTTGGAGCTACACAATGTACCTGAGACCCCAAAAGATGTAATATACCAAAGAGAAGAAACCTCCCAGAGCACAGTTGAAAGGATAATAGATCTTACCCTAGAATGTAAGCAACTCACTGATCGCAGTGCCTAGAAATATGAAAAACTCACAGAGAACCCAGAACTAAAGGCACTGGAGTCACAACTCTAAGAGGCGAAGTATGAATTTGAAAATATACAGGCGTAGATGAAGTCCCTGTCATTTGTGGAAAGAATGAAGCAATCCCAAGAGCAACACACTGGACAATAGAAAATCCATACTATCTAGAGTAGAGTTATGGAAGTAACTCAGAAGCTCCAACCCGTACAAGACAAGTCATATCAATTGTTTATAGAGGTATAAAGCCAAGGAGCAGAGCTAGAGAAGGTTGTCACTACAACTGAACAACATATAGAGGGACCTATCAATGATGTAGTCATCCAAGAGTTCGCTGAACAAGAGGTCGTAGAACAACAACAAGTTGAAGTAGCTTGAGGCATTCAAAGTAGAACTAGTCAGACCAGAGTGACTCGGGACGAGTCACATGTGAGTGTTGGGGGCCTGTAACTGCTGATAGACAAACGACAGAGGTAACTATTTCAACCTAATTTAGAGTTGGTAACTAGCCTGCTCAACTCAAAGAGGTTTCTCTCGTGTCACTTGATATTTCTTTAGGAATTGGTGGCTAGACTTGGTTTGTTTTGGGAGTTTTTAATAAAGTTGTTGGCAAGGAAGGGGAGGAATACACAGGGCTATGGAGTCAAAATTCTAAAAGTGAACGAAAACAATGGATCCACCAATAGAACTATCTAAAGGATAAAGGATAAATGAGGCGATGAATCTGAGTAATTCTTAAATTTAAATAGAGTGTAGGAAGATAAAGAAAACAAATAACTACATCAGAGCATTACCGAAATGAATTCTGAATCAGTTAAGAAGACAATCACACAGTTTAAATTGCTTAAGCCAAGAGCATCATAAGATGAATTTTGGTCCTTTAACTCTCCAATTTAAACAGAAGAAAATGTAAATGAAATAACAGGTCATAGGAAATACATACGATGAAAGGAAACAAAGCTCATATCACCACCCTTTAGAATATTTTTTATTGAGACTTCCAAATATTTTGCATTTATATTCAGTTCAGATTCAGAAAATTTATAAAATAGAGTCTGATACAACCAAAAGGTGCTCTTGCACTTCTGCAAACATTAATTCATTCAAATATCCCAGTACTTATAAAATTTGATTAAAATGACTGAAACTGAAGTGCTTCAGCTTCCAAAACAGTTTCGACTAACAATTTCAGTATACGAAATGATTTACAATAATTGACAAAAATGTTTCAACATTATGGGCAATTTCTCTGACTGTTCGGTTTCTTTCTCGCCATCTGTCACGCTCTGGTCTTCTGTCGGATCTACAAATTTGATGACACCTCGGGATCACTTACTGGCTCTCGGGATATTTCACTTTGTCTTATCCAGCCGCATGATTTCCTTCCATTGCGAATCAGAGGAGATTTCGTAATCCATCATCTCTTTAATAAAAGTCTCCAAGTCAATGCACGTTGCATAGGACATAGTCGGCATGCCAAATTTCACTATTTTGAACTTATTCAAAATTTCAAAGTCTGTAGCCAAATACTCTACCAGACTTGGGCCTTTCAAACTTTCTTCCATAGATTCAAATTTAGAATGGTCCATTCTGCATTGCATGAGGAGAGAATTGTAATCTTCTTGATTGTATAATGAACCTTTTCCATCCCAAAATGATGGGAGGCCTTTGATAAAAAAATGTTCAAATGCATCTTTAAACTCTTGTATGTTGTGCTCCATCTGCATAGCTTTGTTTTGGACCGATTTGAGCAGGTTATGCTTGGAAATGATTCTCCTGGCAGAAATGATCAATGCAATCCTATCCTTTAGCCCAATAGTTTGAAGATTGGCAGTTGGCACATAATTTAGCAAGTCAATAGCATTTTGGTCCCATTCTGAGGGATTCTTGGCCAACACTTCATTAACAACAGTACACCTGCTTCGATCTTAGAAACCACATTGTTTTTGTTATTTATAAAATTTAGATAAACCCTAAATTTAGCAACCTCTACAGAAATAACATCTCATATGACATGTTTGGCTCCCTGCAATAATGGTTTTCCCTTTAACCTAGTTTTCAGCTTGCTCACTCTCTCTTGCAAATCTTGATTATGTTTTTGAAGTTGAGACATCTTCTCATCTTTCACCTTCATCTCTTGTTTCAAATTTTCTATAACCTCATTGAGACCTTTGATCTCCATTGTTTTGATGCTTACCTGGGACATAGCTTGGACCAACCCCTCAGTGCTAGATCCAGCCTCTGTATTAGCAGGTACAATGACAACCATATCTGATGTCGTTGTATGTGCTTGTGACCACATCTCTTTCTCTTTTTCCAACTACAACACTTTAGCTTTGTAATTGAGTGCCTCTTGTTTGAATGTTTCCTTCTCCTATTCCAAAGCAGTCAGTTATGTTGTCTGTGGATGGTATGTAGGTGACATCTTCATATTTTTCTTTAGGCTTTGGATCATCTTATCCTTTTCATCCAGAGAAGCTTCACCCCTTGAGGACCTTCAGATTCTACCCTCGTGACCTGTGCCATACAGGCTTTGCTAGATGCCTTTTCCTGTTTCAATTGTCCATCTAGTTTGATTGCATGTGTTGTCAATCTTGCAACCCTCGGACCTAAGCTTAGATAATCAGAATATAGCATATTACTGACATTTCTGTGGAACTTTACTTTTTCAGGGGCACCAATATTTTCATAGTACATTTTGATCTTAGATACATTATCATCATCAACCACTACTATGTTAAACGTTTTCTTTTCCACATCTCTCCCTGAGAGTAAGGAAGCTTTAAGTTGGGAAGTCTTTTATACTTCAGGTAAAAGGCCCCTTATTTCACTGTTGGCCATACTTCCCTTCACATCGTACTGGTTTATTAAATCTTCCTTGGACTGATAAATTGCCCCAGGTGTTTGGCTAAATATGTGTTTCCTACTGCTAAAATAATTTGTGCTTCTTTCAGTTCGTGGCATGTTTCTTATACCTATTTCTTCGTTCTTGGTTACACCTTATTTCATTTCCATGCATGCTTTCTCTTTGGGCTCTTCTTCTTCCAGGTCGACTATTTTAAAAGATGATGTGATTTTCATTTTCTTGAGAATATCTTGTTGGCTACTGTCTCCCAGAGCCTCTAAACTACTCCTCTTATTGTAGACGCTCATTTTAGGAGCTTTGACAATCAACCTAGGAGAAGGTTTTTGTGTTGGGCTCTGCTAAGAAGATTGTTCCGTTTGTTTTGTTTGATCATGCTGCATAGTGACCTCCATATCTACATAGGTTTCTAGATTGGCCATCTTATCAAATCCTTCAACATGCTTGTGTTCATAGGGGTCTTGTCTGCTTACCAATCTTCTCTTTGATATGATCTGGTGCGGGTCGTATTTTCTTCCTTGCAACTATGTGAGCCCAAATTCACTGAGTTTGTGTTGAATCTGAGGCAAACAGGACTTGTTCTTCACCACAAAGGGACCTACTATAAAAGGAAATTTTAGATTAGAAGCCTTGTGTGATTTCAAAAAATGCTTAGTCTATGAGATGATCCTCTCTCTTATGAACTCCAAAGAAAAGATTATGGGAGTCAGAAAAAATGGTAAAATATAAGTTCCTTATTAGTAGCCATATAGCCAAATCACAATGGATTGTATGAACACCATCCAGTCTCCTACCCTGCTCTCTGGATTTGGTTGCAAACTACTTTTCATTTCTTCCAGGACCCTTGGCAAGTCCGAACCGAAAATAAGACTATACACCCTGGACATAATCTTATTGATGGAAATAACCATGGTGATTCTTTTACACTCGGTTGAAAAAAATGCAGTCTCAGGAAATTATTTTCTGTTAGATTCCAGTAACATTTTCAAAAAGTGTGTGTAATACCTAAAGTGCCTCAATGAATTGAAGTCAATCAACTACTGATGCATATTGTCAACAATAGATTTGTGAAAACTGACCCAGATTGACTGACCAGACTCTGACATAAAGAAAGTCAACAAGAAACCTAACATGACTTCTACCACAAACTTGTCATTGTCCAACCCCAAAATTTGACTCAATAGAGATCAAGCCCACTGGACTTCAATGACCATGACACTTACAATGGCAGGTAATGATAGACTCTCTGAATGGTGTTCAGGTTTTACAATGGTTTACAGAAACTGGGTTTTTACTTCTGGTGGTCATTCTCTATAATTTGTGATCATATTCTGTTCCTCGAAGGGCTATGACACTGTGGAGGAGGACTCTGGTATACTGAGGGTGTGCCGGAGCGATGGAATGTCTATTTCACATAAAACCTCCGACCCTAATTTATTCAAAATGAGTCTTTCTTCCTGAGAATATCACTCTACACACCATCTTACAAATTCAGAGAAAGGAAAGACTACTTCTACGGTGTAAGGGTTGATGGAGGCTTGATCCACTTCCAGGAAAGGAATGTGTGTTCCAACATTTTCCAACAAATTCGATCTGGACATATAAACAGGAGAGACTGTTATCTCTGTGTCAAAAACATCGGAGTCTCTATCAATTAGGGCTTCTTCTCTGAGGACATGTCTTGCTCATTTACGGATAAGACAATAGGATTAGTGGGCTGAAAAATACTTGTTAAGTGGTGAAAGAAGCACGAATATGTTTCAATTCTAAGCTTGAGTTTCAAATGGATGCTTTGCGCCAAATTTTCGAATGTTTGAATTCTTCAACTTATCATAAAATGATGTCGGGGGTCCTCCTTTTATAGGTATCTATTGACATCGGGGGTTGGAGAAAATAGTTTTAGGTGGACTTCTTTTCTCCCCAATGTGCCTCTGAGGGCGCCACGCATCCACGATTTAAACCATGATGGTTTTCCCCAGTCCGCCCTCGATTTATTAATCTTTGTGCTACTTCAATCGTCGATATGAGTTTCAGCCATTGATCTAGGATGATTTAAGATCTACGACCCACGTTTACCCAACGACTTTGGCATCGAGGGTTGGAGAAAGTGGTTTTAGGCAGACTTCTTTTTTCCTCGATGTACCTCTAGAGGTGCCATGCATCTGCTGATAAAACCATGATGGTTTTCCCCATCCCACCCTCGAATGCTTAATCTTCGCACTACTTCAATCCCCGATATGTGCCTTAGCCATTGATTTGTGCCGCTTTCAATATCGACGGTTCGTCGAGTCTTACCCTTCACACCTTCGCTATATTCATCCATACATCACCAGATATAGCCTGGTCCTTTGAATTATCATATCTCCTTAGCGACATAGTCTTTCGCTTAAATTATGACACTTGGATACCATTTGAAAATTGTTATGGTGATAACAGAAAGGAAGCGCAGACAACAAACTCTACATCAAGGTAACTCAAGGTAGTATTTTATTTATTGAAATTTATATTGTCTTGGAAGCCCTACATGTTTTTTCTATTTGAGCGACAAACGACACTTCCTGTAGCTTCCTTCACCTCATCTTGTAAATATTACCATTTGGGGATGATTACTGGATTACAAAAGATGTTCATTTAATCTCTAAGATTTGCATTTTCATTTTTTTTTCATGTTTGATTCATGACTGAAAGCATGAATCAAACATGAAAACTTAGTTTGTATTATATACTTATTCAAAGCATTCTTTTTAAAAGGGTCATTGTGCTTGTATCTACTCCATGTTTAACACTTGAATGACTTCCCTTTGATTATTTTGAATGTTGATATGATACTTATTGTTGTTTTGCATTCAAATTATAAACATGTTTATTTGAACCCTTTGCAAACCAACTATAGTCATTGCTAGACATGGGAATTAAATGCACCATAATCATATCCTATACTTGGTCTTTGGTTGGCAGAGTTAATTGACAGGATTTTCATTATGATTTGAGGGTTTTTGTTATGCTATGCAGTTGAGGCTTTCATTACCAGGAGCGCTTGAACTTCATGAATGAAACCTTGATGTTATACTATGATCATGCAGGGGTTTTTTTTGGTTTCTTTTCATTTTATTCGCTCAGATTTGTTTCTCTTGCACATGCCTTCTAAACCCATAGCTAGCTTGAGTCTCCCTTGTTACAGTCTATTTATATTATTAATGGCTCCTGTTGTCCGAATAGATCTGAATGGATCTCAAGAGTTGTTGTCTCATGATGATGTTGTCGAGGAATTGAAAGGCCAGGGATGGGAAACCTTTATCAAAAGGTTCGAAAGGTATAACCTTCGCATGGCTAAGGAATTCGCACAAACATTTGATGGGTATAGGGAAATTTTTTGAGATATTCAGTTGGAGGTGACTGAGAAGTTTATTAGCGAAGACACGGGGCTTCCATCCACTTTTCAGAGGTGGTTCAAGAACTCAAAAAGTGAAGAAGTGCCCTGGGGCCTCTTCATGACCTCCAGAAAGATTAATTGTTGTGAGAAAGGTATTCATGTTTCTTTGCTTAAGGTTAGATGGCATGGAATATTGTCATTTCTTAAACAGTTTGTAACCTATGAGGGTCGTTATGGCCTGGTTTTTCTTTATCATGTGTGGTTTCTTATGCACTTTATAGGTTTCCATTTGAATGTGTCGTTTTATTTGCTAAGGATTCTGTACAAGATGTCTAAAAGATACAAGAAGTAGAGCCTCGAATCTAGCCTCTTTCACCATGGATTGATTAAAATGTTGTTGGTTCATCGTTTGACAACCCTGGGTGATGATCGAGATGGGTTCTTAGCCTGAAACGATTTTTCTATAGTCATCCCTATAGAAACCCCTATGTTGGATAAGCCACTGATAAAGAAACAATTTGAGTTCTCAAGTAATGAGCCAAAATATTTGAAGAAAAACCCTCGTGACAAGGCAATACCCAGTCACTTTTCACATGGGCAATAGGATGTTGGTTCTGAGTTAAATAATACCCCTATTCATGAATTAATTGTTGGCCATAACACTACTGTAAAATCTGATAACAAAAACCCTCGGAAATAGTCCAAACAAAAACACGCAATGTTAGGGTTTAGAAATAAAAGAGTTGTTTGGCTCATTTAGAGAAGTTTGAGAAATCAATCTAAGCCTCATTTGAGCTTGATCGGCTCGATAGGGATCAATGAGGATTCAGATCCCAAAATTGAAAATTTTCTCGTAGAAGAAGATCCAGATTGTCATAAATCCGATCCTAATCAACCATATGACTTTGTTAACAATATTCCACCGTGTCTCAAGGATAAATATGAGTTCGCTGGTATCAGGCTTGGTCCAGAGAAAGTGATAGGAAGCATCGATGCAACTAGTCTTCACTGTATACCCCATCAATAGATAGTTTCCCCTGCGCATTGTGAAGTCTGCCTACGTTGGATCGAACAATATTATATTGATATTCCTATTCTCCAAGCTCGAATTAAAACGCTAGCAAGCCACAATGAATTACTCATAAAATAAAATCGTGAACTCAGAGAAAATGAACATAGACAATTCAAATGTCTTAAGAAGACAAGCAACATTGTGATAAAGAATGCAGACAGTGCGAATTCCATAATCAATTATGAGTTATCTTGATCCATGTTTAGTCATTGGTTTAAATGGTAAAATTATTTTTTCCCTCTTATTTGTTTTGAATCAAATTGGTTGAAATTAGATTTCTTTTGCCAATATAAGACTGGCTACAGAATCTCACGATTCTGTAGCCAAGTCATTTTTATATAAAATTTAGTAATTAGTTGTTAATAAATTATATAACTTGTTCCTATTTCATTTTCCAGGACATGGTATATTTGATGTTGATTTTATGAGGTGGAATATGTTCGATCTAGATGATTAGTATCTCCTTTTTGTTTATTTTGTAAATAGGAAAAATCTATCATAAATTTTTGAAGATGCAATTTGATCATGAGTGGCTGTAGGCCCTCCATATTTGTAATGTTTTGATCTTATGAGATCTGATCCTATCTTGGGAGATAGGAAGTTGATATTTCAAAAACTCTTTAAATACTCTCTATTTTGTAAAAGAAAGGCATCTTGGCCTAGAACCAAAGATGGACGAATGACTTCTAAGACTTAATGAAACAACATACAACATTTTGGCTTTAGTCCTTTGTGAATGGTGTTTCATTAATGTTTTGTTTTATTTAATCTTGATATATTAATATGTCCTGTAGCTTTATACTCATTGATATGTTATGTTTCAGGATATTCTTGCATTAAATATTGTTCATGATTTGTTGTTCCAGATATTGACACTGTGATCATCTTTTCAATTTGAATATTAGGATTTGTCTTTAATGTTTAATTGAACAATGAAATGAATGTGTTACACTCAGTTTTATCTGACTGTAATCATTTGCAATCATAAGATCACATAATTAATTTGTGTTCCCTATTATGTTATTAAACTCCAGTTACGAATACATTCTATGAATTATTCAGAACAGTTTCAGTATAGGTCTATTGCAGATTTATCTCGTAGGTGTGGCAGCTGGATGTTGTTGATTCATATAGATACACAAACACATTTAGCGAACTGACATCGGGTTAGCTTCTTTATTTCTAATTTATGTTGTTTTACGTAGTAGTGACGCTAGAAAGTTTAGATCAGCTTTTGACTATCTGTACATATGTGTTTCATAACTTAGTTAATTCAAGTTTTGTTAGATTTTTAATTAGAAAATAAAAAATATTCAAATGTGCTTTCTTTATCTGCTTCTGTAAAAAAATTATTTTTACATTGATTTCGTAAGTTTCCAGTAAAACTTGCAACTTGTAAATTATGTTCATAAGCAGTATTTTTATTGTTTTCCTCTTCTGCTCAAATACATTTATACATATAATTATATTAGATTTTATGTATATATTATTATTTAACATTAGTCAGTGTTAAGAACCAACAACTGAATACAAAATCACCACAACAGATATAGAAGAACAATATAGAAAAACACAACTTTATTATCTCAAACCCTTGAGGTAGGGCAACACCATACAATGGATCCTATTATGGAAGGGATCCTTTCCTGTTCACTTGCCTTGTTAAGAACCAACAACTGAATACAAAATCACCACAACAAATATAGAAGAACAATATAGAAAAACACAACTTTATTATCTCAAATCCTTGAGGTAGGGCAACACCATACAATGGATCCTATTATGGAAGGGATCCTTTCCTATTCACTTGCCTCTTCGAGGGGGCATCCTCCTATTGAGCTA